>CM040442.1:18574438-18801938 GCA_022749755.1 Azadirachta indica
TCCCTTGAGCAAGTAATGTCGCCAAACTCTTAAGTAATGGATGATCAACGTCATCTCCTTCTCCTACACAAGATACTGACACTTAGTGTTATTAAGCTTACAACTCTTGTGGGCAATAGACTGAACATCCTGAATCAATGCGTTCTCAATAGCATAATTCAAGACATTAGTGTGCAGCTCGAAAGGTTTAGAGTAGTTGCATAGCGCTAAAACTGGCTCCGCTATTATTACTACTTAAGGTCTACGAAGAATCTTTGGCTGGCCAACGTGCATTCCCATGCCTCCTTCTTAAGCAAGTTCTTTAAATGCATTGCCCTCTTCGAGTACCTTAAAATAAAGTGTCGACAGTAGTTGACAAGCCTGAGAAAGGATCTTAACTCAAAAATGCAAGTAAGGAGCTTCCATTCTTCAATGGTGCGTACCTTGGCCGTGTCTATATGTATTCGCCTATCAGATATCTTCTGCTCAAGAAACACTTCCTCTTGTTGGGCAAACAAGCATTTCTCTAGTTTTATATAAAGTTTATTTTTTCGAAAAAATCTATAAAACACACCTCAAATACTTTATATGCTCTTTAAGGTGATTGATTTGACAACCTTAACTCATCCCGGCTCTTTGTTATATGCAAACCTTAGCCTTGTTGCCAAATCCTCTACAATTAAATATTGGTTAGCACAGAAATCAATCAAAGCCTTGAAACTTATCTCATTTGTGTTGGTGACGATATATTTCAGTGTCTTCCTAGGCTTTAGCTTCACTGCTACCTTGGGTTTAACCACCTTTCCTTTAAGCATCTTTAGCCTTCATAGCATTGAGGACGCATGCCAAACCTATTTAGGCATCCTCGATTTTTTTGTACGAGCTAAGTATGGCATTGAGTTTACTCTGCTGTACACACTCTTTTGTGTGATGTGCCCACTACACAAGTAGCACATTTATTGTTTTTACTTGTCTCACTACTTGTTATAAGCCTTTTGTTGCCATCTCGTCGTTCGTCATCTTTCTGTGGCCCCTTTTATATTGTTGGGGTTTCGACTTATGAGGTTTATCTCCCTCACCTTTCTCTTAATTACCTTGATTAGGTTTTCTGTTTTGGTTTTATTTTGCAGGCTTTTGACTATACTAGATCAAAGTTTTAGCTATTACAATTACCGAAATAAGGTCTTGTACATTTTTTCGCTTATACTTTTACAGCCCATGATTGCAAACCATCAAGGAAAAACCAACAATAGACTCTTATTTGGAATGTCGGTAATCTTGATCATTAAAGAATTGAATTCTTGTACATATTTTTTAAACAATCACCATTTTCTCAATTCTCGAGCCCCGAAGTTTCCATATAGTAGCCTCTTCAACATTTTTAGGGTAGAATTATCTTTTCAATTTTACCTCGATGTATCCCAAGTGTCAGTATGGCATAATTTCCTCTCCATCTTCATGTGTCGATGTCTTGACTATAGTGCTGCATCACTATTGAAAATAAGAGTTACACTATTTATCTTGAACTCATCTTCATTCAGTTGAGTGGCATCGAAGTGATGCTCCATCATTCGTAAGAAATTCTCTATTTCCTTAGCATCTCACTTGCCTGAAATCTTGGGAGAATCCAAAAGCCGAACTCTTGATGCGCTACTTAAAGCGACATTTGAAGTGATAACGGTTTTCCATAGTGTGAGATCTTAGGAAACTTTTGACAAACTCCGCCTTCATCGCATTCACTTCCACCATTACCATCTTCTTAAAATCATCTATAGCCTGCTTCATAAACTCAACAAATGTGTCAAAAGTTTGTTCGAGTCTACTCTAAATAAAGGCAGCCATCGCATCTATTTGACAATCCATTACTTTATCATCAAGTGTCAAAACGCTCATGAATGTCGTTCAAAGACAACTCAAGTTTCGCTAGCTTAGCTTCAAAAGAGCGCACCATTTCTTTCAACACTATCCTGTCTTTCGACACCGTCCTTGTGCCTTGGGTACGTCTACGCTCCTTTTGAACCAACTCAGTAACATTACTACACTTAAGGTCCTTTAGCAGTCATTAGAAATTTTCTAAAACTAAACTTCATATAAATAAGATATTACTACTGCAGGTTCGCAACAATTTTCTCCACAACAAACCAACAACTAAGAACTTCACAACAAATATCCGACATCAACCAAAGCAAGGGCTTTGCCACAATAATCAAAGCCCTAGATTCTACAATCAAGGCTTTATAAGGCCAGCTTACCACACAAAGATTACACAAACTAGCTTTGATACCAAACTATCATGTGTTGGAAATTCGAATTTTTCGTCGCCGTACAGCACCTAACTCTAACTTGCTAAAAAACTAAATTAAGTAAGCCTTAAATTGCGAAAATCAATTTGTACATTTGTGTGTTTCTAAGTGCTATGAGTTTTCTGCCCAAATCAACTCAAAACAAATGCAAAGATAAGAGAGGAGAGAGAGCACAACGAGAGAGTAATGATGGAAAACGGTAAGTGTTTCTTCATTCTTCCAAAACAAGTTATATATATATACATATATATCTCTATGTGTATATGTGTGTGACAAGCACTTTAAATGGCTGACATTTTGAAGCAATATTTTATACATAATAAACTATAAAATATTTTACCTACCACCATTAACACAAAATGGGCCATTTGGGCATTAATAGTTATAGAGTTATAGTGCGTGCTACAATGCCAAGCTGTTGCTTGTCCTACTTCTTGCTCAGCTGCATATGAAATGGTCCAAATTGAATTTAGCTTACTGACCAAGTCGGAGAAAGCTACAAATCATGTGGGCCATTTGAAAGCCACATTTGATGTGTTGTAGGGAGCTAACATGAAGCTAAATCTAAAGAAATGTGTGTCTGGTGTTATGGAAGAGAAGTTCCTAGTATAAAAGCAAACCTTAACAAGATCAGAGCTATCCTTAATATGCGACTACTCCGAAACGTGAAAAAGATTCAACAATTGTTGAGAAGGATCACGATGCCGAATTGCTTTGTCTTCAAGGCAACTAACAAATGCCATACCTTCTTTAAAGCTTTAAAGTAGCAAAAGTCTTTGCAGTAGACAAGAGTGCGATGATGCTTTCGCATGGCTGAAGGAATACTGACAATGTAGCAATGTTATCTAAACCATTTAGGGGAGAGTAGTTGTTTCTCTACCTTGCTGTTTCAAATGTCGCAGTCAGCTCGATGCTAATATAAGAGTAGGACGGGGTGTAGAGGCAATATATTACACTAGTTGCGCATTGTTGTATGCAAAGACATGTTATTTGTTAGTAGAAAAATTGGCCTTAGCCTTGGTTATTGCCTCACGAGACTACGACCATATTTCCAAGAGCATACTACAATGATACTTACCGACCAACCACTCTGACAGATCCTGCAAAAAGTGGACATATCTGGGTGACTAACTCACTAGGCTCTAGAGCTAAGGGAATTTAACGTTAAGTTCTAGACATGCATAACTATTAAAGGATAGGTCGTTGCCGATTTTGTAGCCAAATATGTTGACGACTAGGTGGTAGAGATGTCGTGGTGGAAGCTAAGATATAGGTATCGCGGATGCAAAGAAGGAAACGATGCTGACTTGGGTGCTTCATGTTGGCGGCTCATCAAATGTTTAAGGAAGCTACGTCAACATAATATTGACTAGTCCAAAAGAATCGAGATACAGTATACTTTGAGGTTCCTTTTCAAAACTCAAATAATAAGACAAAGTACGAAAATATAATTGTAGGGATGAAGTTAGCAAAACACTTGGGGCTGAAAAGTTGAAAATCAAGAGTGACTCCTAGTTAGTAATGAATCAAGTAAATGGGACTTACCAAGCCAAAGGCGAGAATATGCAAGCATATATAGAAAAGGCTAAGGAATGGCTCGGCAGATTCAAGACCGTAGAAATTGAGCAAATACCTTGAGAAGAAAACTCACTAACAAATATGCTAGCCAGGCTTGTAGCGGCAGATCAATAACAAAAGTTTTGACCCTCTCGAATACCTAGAGGTCTCTTGTATCCCTTAACCAAGACCCTAGGAGCCAAGGTGGTAATAACAAAAACATGGATGGATGTTATTCAACAAAATTTGGAAAGGAAAGAGGTGTCGGCTGACAAGTTGAAAGCCAAGAGGTTAAGTTACACGGCAGCATGGTGTACTCTAGTTGACGGGGTTTTATACCACCGTGGGTTTTCTCTCTGTTATCCTAAATGCATAGGGCTAAGTATGCATAAAACTTGTTGAGAGAAATCCATGAAGGAATCTGCAAAGACCATTTAGGAGGAGGAACCTTGGCACAAAAAGCATTGCGACAGGGGTGCTATTCGCTAGCCATAAAAAAAGATGCAAAAGAATTCGCAAGAAGATGTGAGTGATGCCAGAAGATTATAAGTATACAAAGAGAACTTGCTGAAAAGTTAACAAGCGTGAACAATCCCTAGCCTTTTATGCAATAGGGAGTAAATTTGATTTGACCACTACTAACGGGGAGAGAACAAGTCAAATATGCTACAGTAACAATTGATTATTTCACCAAATCAGCTAAAGCAAAAACCATTGTCCTCTATCACAGAAGCAAAAACAAAGGAGTTCATTTGGAAATCCTTGTCCGTAGATTTATTATATTCCACACCATTTATCACCAACAATGGCAAACAGTTTGATAATGCAAGATTTCGAACCTTTAAGGATAGATCACTGATTTTTCTCTCTAGCACATCCAAAGGCCAATAGAGAAGTCGAAGTGATTAACAAGATTATAAAGCTCTGTCTTCAGTCAAAGCTAAAGGGACAAAAAGGGACATGGCAGAAGAATTGTCATAGGTGTTATGGCTACATAGGACAATGCCACAATCTTCTATAGGAGAAACACCTTTGTGATGTTATTTGGCACTGAGCTATTATTTCTGTAGAGATAGGCCTACTAACATTCAGGACTTGAGTCTTCAATGAGGAGGAAAACGATCTCGTCATGGTAGAGAGATTGGATGTTGTAGAGGAGGTCAGACACTAAGCACAGATACGAGCGATGGTCTGCAAGCATCAAGTGGAACTATACTACAATAAGACCATGAAGGAAAAAAGTTTCTGAGATGGAGATTTGGTGTTGTGGCAAGTTACACTGAACACACAAGAACCCAAGGACGAATGTCTTGGTCTTAATTGGAAGAGCCCTTACAGAGTGGCTCAATGTACTAACCTCAGCATGTATTGGCTAGAACGGTTAGACGGAACAAAGGTGAAGTATCCTTAGAACGTAGAGAGCCTACATCGATATTACTTATGAGAATCAGCAAGGTAGTACACAACCCACCATGGGATGGCGAACAAAGAGCACAACCCAAAAAGAGTAGAAGTCATTGTACACTTTATGATAGCTTCATCCAAATATTTCCCTAGATTACTAGCAAAGGGCGCTGTCCAAGGAGATGATGAATATCAATGTATTGCACTATTCTTATGAAATGTTAATAATATTGCATGCCATTTGATGTTGTAGGTATGTCTTAGCTTAATCCATTGCAACGTTATTTCGAGTTCACATAAATGCCAATATGATATCGTAAGTATACCTTGGCTTAATCTGTCGCAACCATATTCCGAGTTTGCCTAAATGCCAATCTAATGTCGCACATATATCTTGGCTTAATTCTTCGCAACGATATTTTGAGTTAGCTTAGACACCATGTGATGTTATAGGTATATCTTGGCTTAATCCATGGTAACAATATTCTAAGTTTGCCTAAACGCCAGTTTGATATCGTTGGTGCATCTTAGTTGAATTTGTCACCACGATATTCCGATTTCACCTTAAGGCCAATCTGATACCATAGGTGTATCTTGGCTGAATCGATTATGTGCTCAAAAAAAGCTAATAGTTCGCCTCGATCAGGATCATTGTCGAAACCTGGATGTCGGTCCAACAAGTAAAATTGCATTGAGGTAGCCCTTTAGGTTTCAGACTAAGTATTATCCTCGAGTGTGTTACCACAGTAATCTCTTATGCTACGTGCCTTTCCCTATACTACTATAGGTTTTATTACGCCAATATAATATTTTCATGTAGATGTCACTATGAGATTACTTGGAATGGCACCTAACAAAATGATGGCACGCTGCAAAGATAACGTGTAAAAGGGATTTATCAAACAAAATGACTCCATATTGGAAAAGGAAAAAATTGTCAAATTAAACAAAACTTTAGCTGTCACAGCACTAGTTTGCAATTACATAAAAAATAAAAATAAATGATGGAAAATTCATGTAGCAAGATCAGCAGGAGCGTCGCCAAAAACAGCACAGCCATCCTTCGTCTCTTCGGCATCCCAAGCAGCCTTCAATGCCAAATACTCCTCCAACTTGATGGGGAAGTTCATCTGGCTCACATCAAAGTAGTTGTCCTTCTCATAGATCTCCCTATGGCATTCTTAGTAACCAGTCAGCCAGCTCTCTTTCTGTCTAGGCCACTGTCGTTGCATCGATTCCTTCTTTGCTACCAATGGTTCCTTAGTCTTGGCACGACTCACGTCAGCAGCGGCAACAAAATCTCGAAGTCAACCTAGCTCAGCTTCGGCAATGACCAGCTCGGCCTCTTCCTTGGTTGCCCTTTCTCGAAAAGACTTTACCTCCTTTGTAAGGCAAGGTACCTCTTCTTTCTTAACCTTCATTGCTTGATTAAAGGAGGCCGTCGACTCTCAGAGATTAAGGATGGTAGCATTAACTTTATACAACTCCTCATTCTTGGTGTGGACATAGGTAGTGAGCTGAAATATAAAGGAAAGGGTCAGGTTAAAAGTCAAGCCTAAAAAGAGATACTCGAAGCTAAAAGAGATATATCTTGAATATAGTATTCTCCACTATGGCCCAAAACTTGCCAAAGGGCTTGCTCATCTCTTGAGTAGACCACCCTAAAGGGTTGGTCCTTACTAACTCAATTACCATGCTGACAAACTAGACGGGAATTGAAAGCAAAACCTCGGTAAGATGTTCTGAGGGAGCCTAAAAAGATCCTAGAGCTATGCTAGAGGGACCTACCACTTGCTTCTGCTTCAATAGTTAGGGAAACGAAGGCTTTTCTTTGGGCACTATGACGCTAGTAGGAGGTTGTTGGCCCTTAGCTGAAGGCCTCTTAGTACCTTCCATTCTTAACTTTTGAACCTTGTCCTTATTGTCCGTGGCCACTTTCACTAGCTTTCTCTTGCCAAAGTCAAAGCCACTGTTAGTCTTTCCTACATCAGCCATATCTTGCCGACATAGCTCTTGAAACAATTGATCTGCATAAAAAGAAGGGTTTAGAAAAAAACTAAAGAAGAGAAGGGGAAAGGGATTAAAAAGTCACACACCTTGGATATAAGAGTGCTCAAGAAATGAAGCCAACATTAAATAACTATGCCAGGTTGGTAAAAATGTGTCGATGGTGTTAATCCTTGTTAACGGAAGAAATAAACCCAACGTTAAAACTGGTGTCATTGTCAAAGAGAAGGGCTTTTGAAGTACACATTGCAAGAAAACAATAAAGTAACTGTTAGATGTTGACTTGGTAAGAAAGAAGCCAAAACCTAATCAATAGTAAAGACTCGGTTCACGAAAACTTAAAGGGAAACGAATTTGAATGTTGTCCTCCATAGCATATTGACACCATGGCCCATTAATGAAGAAGCATTAGTCCTTTCAAGACTTATTGGAGGTAGGGTTGCCTATCACGAGCTCGCCCTTACTGGGTTGATTATTAAGATGGAAGGAGCCATGGTGGTCATCATCGAGGTTGGCCTTTATGGTGTAAAAATAGCAAAAGTCCCAAGGAGTTGGTTCAGTTCTGCATTATTTCATGTAAAGCACCCACGTGCTACTGATACACCTCTAAGCATTAGGGCTTAATTAGGCAGGGCTAATAGAAAAGTGGTGGAGGACACGAAAAACAAAGGGTTAAAGAGAAAGCATAAGCCCTAAGCAAAGGGAATTTAAATTAAAGGCAATTAAACCTAAAAGGGGTTGGCTTGGTGATTCCTTGGGAGCTATGGGATGCATTATCACCTTAAAGGGGATCGTGTAAGTAGCTCAGTTAAGATCCAATAGATCTTGGGTCACAGCCTAGGGAAGGAAGTCTATCGCATAGGGAACTGTGTCGCTAAAGATACGACAGTTTCGTCTCGATGGAGGGGCACTTAAGAGAGTGGAAGTGTCAAAGGCAGTAGGGTGAGCAACAGTTAGGTGAAGGCAGCTACCTACTTCGAGCTCCGTCTCTTATAAGTTAGATGTTAAATCAGTGATTACACATCATTAGGGCCTTTATGGTTAGAACATAAGATTCTATTTTTTGGTATTGGGAATCCTAGCCTACTACTTATATACTTGGAAGGGCAGTCTAGACAACCTCAAATACATTCCAAGGAGGAATTCAAACAAAAAACCATAGAATGCATTTTTTAAAGCATCAAAATATCTACAGTGAACTTTTTAGAATAAACAAGCAACAAGAGGCCTAACAAATCATTAAGGTACCATTCCTTTGGAAAAGCCACCTCGAACATAGCAAGAACAGGAAAATAAATAAAAAGCATGATGAACAGAGTCTACAATCACGTCACCTATAACATGTCACCTATAACAATGGAAGTGTGAACTTTCCCAAATTTCAAACATATGTAGGCAACACAAAACATTAGCAAATAGGGAGAACATGGTAAACAAGAAGAAAGAGAACAAGGCATATAAGAAGAAAAGTTGCTAAAAAGAGGGCAATGATAGTCGGAATCACTAAATTGAGAAGTAACAGATGTGACAGGTGATGGAGAGCACTACAATAGTTAAAGAAATATTTTCAAAGACAATGAGAGTAAAAGTAAGGTAGAATAAAGAAGAGTGACTTTTTCCTTAATTTATACCTAGGTTGGAAAGAATCAATGTTGTTAAATTGATCCAACAGTTAGAAAGCTGCCGTATAGCTTAGAGTAACTGTTGAAAAGATGCCCTTGAAGTAATGAGTATGAAAATCCTATTAAATGCATGATTGATGAAACTGTTATTAATGAGTTTTATAGATGTCAAAATTCAAACAATCTACCATGTGGAAGTTGCCGAGAAGAAATCTGTTTTAAATTCTTCTGTTGCCGAGATGAAAACCAAAGTAGTTTCCACGCCTCTTGATGACTCCAGGCTTGAAACTAGGGAGGTTCTATTATGGGAAGATCCTTTAACAGCCATGTGTCATCCATAAACTCAAAAGTGAATACCAACATGGCAAGAGATGAAATATAATTAAGACATATGAAGGGTAGGTGACTATAAGGGCAACTACCTTGGAGGCATGCTTGAGCCACCACGATACTATCATGACATAATCTGAATCATATGCCGCAAGCTTAAGGTTAAAACATTTAACCTAAGCCTATTAGGTGGTAGTAGTCTGATGATAGGTCCTACAGCACCTAGTTTGTTCATGGGACCCATAACTAAAAGGACTCTAATCATTACCTATACTATCAAATGAAAAATATAGAGTCATTACAAGAGCAGACAAAAGTAAAGTTACCTGGGTCTTTATCCAACAACAATCTGTTAGCAATTGACACCTAAGATGAAGGACAATGGAGGTTTTGTGTCCTCGACATAAAATGAGTGCATAAGGATAAAAGTCTAATTGATGGTATAGTCTCCATGATGGTTAGAACAGTAGTTGTGTAAAGAGGATGTTTAGAGGAAAACCCATCTTTTCCTCCACCTATATAAACCTCAAGCTTTTATTGGCAAAAAGTTGGATAATTTATAACACATTATTTTGATAATAACAAACATTAATATTTTTAACTAACCTATTTTTCTTGTAATATTTATTGTTATACTTCTAGCATGAAGAATTGGAATGCATTTGTGAATATACAAAAAGATCCAAAATAAAAGCATTTATGAAGAGCGAAAATAAAATCCCCAAGAGCAATTTGAAGAATTGAAGACACACACATTAGGTAATTTTTTTATTTTCTAATTTATCTTTAAAATTGAATATTGATTTACACTTAAAAGCTCAAATTCGTTTTTCATTAAAATAAATAATTTTTAAAACTTTTCAAAAATTCATATGCTTATATCATTTTAAAGTGAATATTTTGAATATGTGAAAAATAGTTTTTTTTTAATAGACAAACTGAAAGGTTTTAAAAATGCAAGTTTTTAAGTGTAAATCAATATTCAATGTGGAAGTGTGGAAGTGTCAAATGCAAGTTTTTCAATTTTTAAAAATGGAGTAAAATGTAAAGTTTTCAAACTTGGCAGAAAATAGGTTCAGAGAAACTTGATCCAGCAGAACCAATTCAGACTAATTCGATCAATCGAACCGATGGTAGAATGTAGAGTTTATAGGTTGGTCGACCGAATCGAACCGCATCAATCAATCAACTGATCCTTACAAATCAATAAATTGATTTTTTGAGTTTTCATTATAAAGTTTTTAACTTTTACTTGGTCGACCAAACATACTTCTTTGGTTGACCAACATTCATAAAAATTTGAATTCTTAATCCTTTAACAGTTAGTTTTCCAATTTTTACTATAAATAGTAGGCTAAAATCACTTGGAATAAGTTTTGCACCTTTGGAAAACTTTGTTACATATCTTAGAAGTGCAATGTAAAGAATTTGAATTTTCATTTATAAATCAAACATCCAATTCATACACACTCTAATTTTTTATTTGTGTTATTCTTTGGAAGAGAGCGTTTATATTTTTTCTTGATAGAATTCTTTTATCAAGGTTATTTCTTTATAATTATCCACTTGGTTGTATTTGCTTGCCTTGGTATGAAGGCATATTAATGGAATCCTTAAGCTGGTTGGCTTAGAGGCATGGACGCATGCTAAAGTTTGCCAAACCATATAAAAACCATTATGTTTGATCTCTCTTCGTGTGCTCTTTATTTTTGTTTATACTTGTATTTGTTATATACATTACTCTTACATACTTGAAGCTTAAATAGTTGGCATTTACTTATTGGTGATAAGATTGTGTATTGAATTCATTGTACTATACCTTAGAAAGATTTGAGTTACTTGGTATTGATATTGGGTTGCTTTAAATTTGTTAAAATCCTTAAAAACTCAATTCACCCCACTCTTAGTTACCTTAGCGGTATTTCATACTTAAGATGCATGCATGATCATTTGTGTTCTCAACTTATTATTTCTTTTATATGTTGTCTGACTTGAGCATCGGAGGGGGTCTACTGGAAACACTATCAGTGCCCACTAACTTTTTTTCTATCTTGTAGCTATATACTAAGGTAAGAGCCCAGACTCATTCAAGGCTCTTGCACTATCAAATCCAAACTGTTTGTTGAGGTGACACCAATATTCCGTCATATTTCTACGAGTATAAATAGTATTTGTTGATTGGGGTTCGTTCTACGTGGAATACATATAGTAGTGAGTTGAATTTTAGCATCAACAATCTTAACAAAAAGAAAAATTAGAAAATAATAAATCAACGTTAAAGTGTGAAAATGAGCTTTTTGTTAAATGCCACATAAAAAAATGTAATGATTGATTACATATGTAACTTAATATCAAACTAATTAATAATGTCAATATTTTTTTTAATTGAATTCAAACATATAGATATATAATATAAAAGTTATAAATTAATGTTGCACTTGTAAATTTTGCCATAAAAATTAAATGACATTGTAAAAAAAGCTTGTATAGAAAAAAAATATAACTAAAAAATTTTAAATTTATGTAAAATATAAATTATAAAAGTTAAAATGTAAAAGATAAATTTAACAAATTTGGGTCAAAATACATGTAGAAAAATAAAGTTTAATAGAGATAGTCATAAGTTTCCTAAACCTAACTTCGAAAATGTGTATTAAAAGTAATATAAAAATTGTAAATAAACATTGTACTTATAAATTTTGCTATAAAATTAATAATAATATAAAATTTTATATGTGAAACAAAATGTTTGTAAAATTAAAAAGAATTAATTATAAATACCAATTTCATAAATCCTTCATATCAACCATATAAAATGTAAAAAATATATAAATAAGTGCGAGTTAATATTCAATTGACAAATGAGATCTGAGTGTTTAAGGTCAAGTAAAAGAATATGCCCCGAGGTGAATCAATATCATAGCCAGACGATTCAGCTCATTTCATTTTGAAATAGGAGGTTTGGCAGAAATACATAAGTATAATATAATATGTTGTAAAAGCTAAAATATAAAATCAAAAAATAATAAACAAAAGTGTGAAAATGAACATTTGTTACGCACGGCACATAAAAAATATAAATATTTAAGATAACATCAAACTAATAAAATATTGTGTTTTAACATAACAAAAAACCAAGAATCATAAATTAATATTGCAATTGTAAATTTTTTCATAAAAAATTTAAATTACAATAAATAGTTTGCATGTATAATATAATTTTATAAAAAACCAGTGTCAAAGTATACAAATCTATTTCATAAACCTAACATCTAAAATATAAATGTAAAAACATAAATAGAAAATGATATTATCATACTTATGAAAGGAATTAAAACTAAAAAAAATTATAACATAAATAGAAAAGTTGTAAATCAATGTTGCACCTATAAATCTTATTATAAAGTATTAAATTATTATATAAAATTTATATGTGCACAAGGTTATAAAAACAAAAAAAAAAATAAATAAATACCAATTTCCATAAATCTCTAATATCAATGCGAGGATATGTATATATATATAATAAATAAGTGTAAGTTATATTTATGAAGAAAATTAAAACCTATAAATGTAACATAAAATTCAATCATATCACGTTTTAAAAGGCCATAATAAATGAGCTAATATATTGGGATTTTCACCTCAGTATTATAAAATTTTTTATATTGACCTTTTTTATAAAAAATTTCATGTTGTCAAAATAATAAAATAAAGATACATATAAATAACAATATTATATTTGCAAATAAAACTTAATTTATAAATCAACTTTACATTTGTAATCTTAACAAAATAATTAAAAAAATAAAGAATTAAAATATATATATATCGACATTAAAGTGTGAAAATGAGCATTTGTTAAATGCCACTAAAATAAAAGGTGATGATGGATTATATATGTAAGTTAATATCAAATTAATTAATGTCAATATTATGTTTAATAGAATTCAAGCATTTAACATTAAAATCGTAAATTAATATTGCCATAGTGAATTTTGCCATAAAAAATTAAATCACAATGTAAAAAAAAAAAAAACTTGTGTATACAATATAATTATAAAAATTGAAATTTATGTAAAATATGTAAAATATAAATTATAAAACTTAAAATTATGGTCAAAGTGTGTAGATAGCCATCAATTTTACAAACCTAACATCGAAAATATAAATGTGTAAATACAAGTATAAATTAAAAATGACAATATTACCCACATTGTACTTATAAATCTTGTTATAAAATATTAAATAATAATATAAAATTTTATATGTGAAACACAATGTTTATAAATTAAAAAATAAAAATAAATACCAATTTCATAAATCCCTAATATCAGCCATATATAAAATGTAAATATATATCAAATTGACAAATGATTATATTATATTTTTGTCTGGGAAAAACATGAGATCTGAGTGTTTGAGCTTAAGGTATAATTCACTTGAGGTCGTCGGGTAAAGGAATATACCTGAGGTGAATCAACACTATAGCTAGACGATTCAATTAATCTCATTCTAAAACAGAGGTCAAGCAAGAAATATAATCTAGGTCGGGAAGGAGAAATAATGGCCGACCAAGAGCACTATAAAGTAACTGAGACTTTGTGGATAACCACCCACAATACCACCTCTTATAGGGCTCTCGCCGTGGATGATTCTGGACCAAAATCTGCTCGAGATGCTTTTTGTTTTGATTACAAAATGCTAGTAGTTAAAGGAGACAGGTATCAAACTTCTAATCTTATTGAAACTCTACCAAAATTCTGTCTTACAAAATTTTTTCTCAAAATACATTCTTTGATTTAAGCGTCAAAGTTGCACAGAAAGTAGCCTTCCTTTGACTAATCTTGTTTTGTAGTTAATAAGTGGTCAAAGAAAAAGGATTGTTGCTCGTTATCGAAGGCCCTTAAAAATTTTTGGTATCAACAACTGACACTGTCTATAAGGATCGAATAAAAAGGTCATTTTCTTGCTCAAATACTACAAGACAATTATGGCAACAAAAGGCAAGAATTATCCTAGAAAACGATAGCTAGTGGAAAGAAGTCGTTAGGAAAAGGAGTTCCAGCATTCTCATGTAAACTCTAAATCAAGAGGATTCGAATTTGAGTGTAAATTCAGTTCTATAGTTGCTCAATTAAGCCACAATTCGAGTAGATGCTAGAGGAATGGCTTGGTTGCAAAGGGAGTTGGAAGAGATGATGAGATTGCACATGGAGAAAGACATGAAAGTAGAGATGCTAGAGAATAGAACAAATTATTTGCGACGAAAGCTTGAAGAAGTTAAGAAGATGCTCCAGCATAATCTAGAAAGAACACAAGCATGAGGGTGACAACGCAATATAAGTTAGAGTCACACTCCAGAAGTGATGGGTGGAATAGAGGTGATAATCATCAACAAAGAGCAGTCTCTAAAGGAAGGTCAGGAGTAAGTTGATTACCACAAAACGATTCGTCACACATAAAGAGATATACTACAGCTCAAAAAGGGAAGACAAAAGTCATTGAACATCGAACAAGAGATGAGCCGTATGTTATTAACCCAAATGCATTAATTGTGATCCAAGATGGCCCAACACAAAAGCCGTCTCGTGAGCAATGTGGTCGAGAGAATAACTCAAAAAACCATAGAAGTGCATCTTTTGACCCTTGTGAGGCAATGAAGTTTCTTCATCATGGTGCATTAAAACTAGCACTGTAGAGGTATATTGTTTTGGCCTTTGAGAGGCATTAAAGCTGGCATCGCAAAGGTACATTATTTTTACCCTCATTGAGCAAGAAAGCTGGCACCGTAAAGATGTATTGTTTTGGCCTTAGTGGAGCACTGAGGTAGACAGCAGGAGGTGTACCATTTTGCAGCTCTTGAGGCATTGCAAAAGCGCATAATTTTGGCCCTCATGAGGCATTAAAGTAGGTGCATTATTTTGGCTCTTGTGAGGCATTGATGTTTCGCCCTCGTAAGGTATTAAAACTAGAACTGCCAAATGCATTTTTTTGGCCCTCATGAAGCATTGAAGCTAGCATTGCACATGCACATTGTTTTAGCGCTCAAGAGGCATTAAAGCTGGCATTGCAAATATTCATTATTTTTGCCATTGGGAAGCATTTAGGGTTTAGGGTTTAGGGTTGTAAGGCATTAAAGCTAGCAAGGCGGAGGTGCATTATTTTGATCCTTATGGCGCATTGAAGCTGGCACCTTAAAAGTGCATTGTTTTGGCCCTCATAGACGCTAAAGTTGACATCTCAAAGGTACATTATTTTGGGCCTTTTGAGGTATTGAAATTGACACTACAGAGGAGTATTGTTTTGGCCCTCGTGCGACATTAAAGTTGGCACCAAAAAGGTGCAATATTTGGACCTCGTGATGCACTGAAGCTAACACCACAGAGATGTATTATTTTGGCCCTCAAGAGGAATTAAAGCTGGCATCGCAGAGGCACATAATTTTGCCCTTGTAAAGCTTAGAAGCTACACCATAGAGGTTTATTTTTTTAGCTCTTGTGGGGCATTGAAGCAAATACTACAAAGATGTATTGTGTTACAACTCGTAAGCCATTGAATTTGGCTCCGTGAAGGTGCATTATTTTGGCCATTGTGAGGCATTGACATTTTGCCCTTGTTATGTATTAAAATTACACCATAGATGTGCATTGCTTTGGCGCTTGTTAGGAATTGTAGCTAGCACCGCAAAGGTACATTATTATAGCTCTCGTGAGACATAAAAACTAGCATCTTGGAGGTACATTATTTTGGCCATAGTGGGGTATTGAAACTGAAACTACCAAGGTATATTGTTTTGGCCCTCGTGGCTCATTTTATCTGGCACCAGAGAGGTGCATTGGTTTGGACCTCCACGGAGATACTGTAGAGATGTATTGTATTGCAACTTGTGAGGCATTAAATTTGGCTCCACGAAGGTGCATTATTTTGGCTATTGTAAGGCATGAAGCTTTGCCCTCGTGATGTATTAAAAGTACACCATAGACGTGCATTGTTTTGGCTCTTGTGAGGCATTGAAGTTGGCACTACAGAGGTGCATTATTTTGGCTCTTGTGAGGCATTGAAGCTGGCACCTCAAAGTCACATTATTTTAGCCCTTGTGGGGTATTGAAACTTACACTATAGAGGCATATTGTTTTCACCCTCATGAGGCACTAAAGCTAGCGCCAGAGAGTTACATTGGTTTAGACCTCTTAAGGCACTAAAGCTAATACTGCAGAGGTGCATTATTTTTGCCCTCATAGGACATTGAAGCAAATGCTGCAAAGATATATTGTATTGCAACTCGTGAGGCATTGAATTTGGCTATGTGAATATGCATTATTTTGGCCATTGTGAGGCATTAAAGTTTCACCCTCGTGATGTATTAAAATGGCACTTTGGAGGTGCATTGTTTTGGCGCTCATAAGGCATTGTTGTTATCAGTGCAAAAGGTGCATTATTTTGGCTTTCGTGAGGCATTGACACTAGCACCATTAAAGTGCATTTTTTTTACCCTCGTGGGGCATTGAAGCTAGCATAACAGAGATGCGTTATTTTTACACTCATGGAGCATTTAGGGAGGGAATGTAGAGGTGAGTGTTTTGGCTCTTGTGGGCATTTAAGTTGTCATCATAGAGGCACATTATTTTGGAACTCGTAAGGCATTAAAGCTGGCATCCTGGAGATGTATTATTTTAGCCATCTTGGGCATTAAAGGTGGCATCGTAAAGGTGCATTATTTTGGTCCTCGTGGGGTACAGAAGCTAGCATTAGAGGTGCATTTTTTTCCCTTCGAGATGCATTAAAGCCGGCAATGAGGAGGTATATTATTTTGAACCATATAGGCAATTGAAATTGGAACCACAAAAGTGTGTTGTTTTATCCCTCATGAAGCATTGAAACTAGCACTAAAGGTGCATTCCTTTTGCCCTCAAGATGCATTGAAGTTGGCAAGGAGGAGGTGTGTATTTTGACCCATATACGCAATTGAAAGTGGCACCACAGAAGTTCATTGTTTTGTCCCTCATGAAGCATTAAAATTAGCAATGCGAAGGCGTATTGTTTTAGCATTCATGAGGCATTGAAATTGTCATCTCGAAGATACACAGTTTTTGCCCTCGAAAGACGTTGAGCTAGGCCTTTGTGAGGCATTGAAGTTGGTAAGATAGAGGTACATTGTCTTGATCTTTATGGGGCATTGCAATGGGCACCCTAAAAGTGCATTGTTTTTGCTTATATAAGGCACTAAAGCTGGCACCGAAGAGGTACATTCTTTAAGCCCTCTTTAGGTATTGAAGTGTAGCTATCATAAGGCAATGAAACTACCACCTAGGAGGTGCATTGTTTTAGAGCTGATTAGGCATTGAAGCTGGCACCTCATAGGTACCTTGTTTTAGCCCTCATGAGGTAATGAAACTAACACCACAGATGTGTATTGTTTTGGCTCTTGTGGGGCATTGAAGTTGGCACCATAGAGTTGCATTGGTTTGGCCCTCGTGCGACATTGAAGCTGACACTATGAAGGTGTATTATTTTGACCCTCGTGAGGATCTAAAGCTAGTATCGTAAAGGTACATTATTTTAACTCTCGTGGGGCATGAAAGCTGACACCACAAAGATATATTATTTTGCAATTTGTGAGGAATTAAAGCAAATACTACAAAGGTGTATTATTTTGCAACTTGGGAGGCATTAAAGCTGGCTTTGTGAAGGTGCATTGTTTTGGCCCTCATAGGACATTAAAGCTTGCACTAGAGTGGTACATTATTTTGGCATTTGTAAGGCATTGAAGCTTGACCCTCATGAGACATTTGAAGCTAATATAGCGAGGTACATTATTTTAGAGCTCATGAGGCATTGAATTTTAGCCCTCGTAGGGCATTAAAGATGGCACCATGGAGATGGATTATATTGGCCCTCGTAGGGCATTGAAACTGGCACCTACGAGGTGGATTGTTTTACCACTTGTGAGGCATTGAAACTAGAATTACGAAGATACATTGTTTTTTGCCCTTGAGGTTCATTAAGTTTAGCCTTTGTGAGGTATTGAAGCTAGCAAGATAGGGTGGATTGTTTTTATCCTTATGGGGCATTGAAGCTGACACCTCAAAAGTGTATTGTTTTGACCCTTATGGAGCATTGAAGCAGGCTGCACAAAGATACATTCTTTTGGCCATCGTAAGTCATTGAAGCTTCGCCGTTGTGAGGCATTAAAATTGGCACCTCAAAGGTGCATTGTTTTGGCCCTTGTAAGGTGACACGGGAGTGTTCAAACATCGAGAGCAAAACTTAAGTGCCAATAAGTTGAAGATTATTACCCTAATTTACTATGTTGTGAAGACACTATCAGAAGGGTAATTTTAAAATTTAATTTGTATTCATTGAAGTAATATTTTAGAAAGTGCTTGGTACAATTGTAAAGTTGAAGAAGTAAACTTTCTATAAAATTGTACGGTTTAGCATTTGGAATTCTCTAAAGAAAGTAATAACAATTTTTAACCAACATGTTCATTTTCAAAGTAGATTTTAATGCACAAATTTTAAAGACTTTTTAGCTTAAAATCAATGTGTTTTGTTTAATTTCTAGATGATAAAAGGATTTGGTGAGTTGTACATCAAAGTCTTAACTGTTTTGGTTTATTTTCAAAGAGTCTTAAATATGTGTATTAGTTTGTCAATGTTAGATAGTGGTTATTGGTCAACCATTAAAATTTATAATGGTTGTTGGCCTAACCTTTAACATTTTTTTCTTTATAAAAGCCTATATAAAGACTTCAAGTATGTAGTATTGAAATCAAGTTGTTTTGGAATTGAGTTTAATAAATTTTTTGTATTTTATACTCTATATTTCTTGGAGAATTTTCCATAGAGTGGTGAGTGTTTTCTTTGAAGCTCTACAACCTTTTACAATAACTTTAGGGTGATGTTTATGTATCCATTTGTTATTAATATTAGGAATAGAGCTTAGTAACCCACGCATTAAAGCAAGCATTAATTTTCTCACAAACCTCCAATTTTCGATATCATAAGGCATTGATGCTACCATTGCAGAGATACATTATTTTGACCATCGTGAGGCATTGAAATTAACACCACATAGGTGTATTATTCTGAGCCTCGTGGGGCATTGAAGTTGGCACCACAAAGGTGCATTTGTTTGGCCTTATAAGGCATTGAAGCAGACACTATCGAGGTACATTATTGTGACCCTCGTGAGGCACAAAAACTAGCACCATAGAGGTGTATTATTTTATAGCTCGTGATGGATTGAAGTAGAAACTGCAAAGGTGTATTGTTTTGGAACTCATGAGGCATTGAGCTAATTTTGCCAATATGCATTATTGTGCCCTAATGGGACATTAAAGCTAGTGTTGCAAAGGTGCATTATGTTGGTCCTCGTGAGACATTAAAGTTTGGCCCTTGTGAGGCATTGAAACTGGCACCATGGAGGTGCATGATTTTAGCACTCTTAAGGCATTGAAATTGGTATCATAGAGGTGCATTGCTTTAGCCAATATGGGGCATTTAAGCTAGTACTGCAGAGGTGCATTGCTTTAGCCATTATAGGGCATTAAAGCTAGCTTTGCAGAGGTCCATTGTTTTGGTTGTTGTGCATTGAACCTATCACTGTAGTGGTGCATTGTTTCGGCACTTATAAGGCATTAAAGCTAGTGCCCTCATGAGGCATTAAAGCTGGCATCTTGGAGGTGAATTATATTTGCTCTCGTGGGGTCTTCAAATTGGCACGATAGAGGTACATTGTTTTGGCCCACATGGGACATTGAAGCTGGCACCATTGAAGTACATTTTTTTGGCCCTCATCAGGCATTAAAGCTAGCACTATAGAAGTGCATCATTTTTAACCTCATAGGGCATTTAAGCTAAAAACAAGGAGGTGCAGCATTTTGGCTCTCATGTGCATTTCAGCTAGCACTTTGGAGGTGCCTTGTTTTAACACTCATAAGACAATAAAGCTGGTACTGCAGAGTTGCATTGGTTTGGTCTTTATGGGGAATTGAAGCTGACAGCTTGAAGTTTTGGCCGTCATAGGCCATCAAAGCTAGCACTCTAAAGGTACATTCCTTTGGCCGTCATTGGCACTGCAGAGGTGCATTGTTTTGGCTTTTATGATGCATTAAAGCTAGCATCGTAAAGGTACATTATTTTTGCCCTTATGGGGTATAGAAGCAGGCACTATAGAGGCGCATTATTTTGCCTCTTATGGGGCATTGAAGTAAACTCCACGAAAGTGTATTGTCTTGCAACTCTTAAAGCTAGTGTCATAGAGGTGCATTATTTGGGTGCTTGTAAGCTATTAAAGTTTTTTCCTTCTAAGGTATTAAAATTGGCACTATAGAGGTTTATTGTTTTGGCCATCATGAGGAATTATAGCTGGCACCATAAAGGTGCATTATTTTGGCCCTTTGTGAGACATTAAAGCTGGCATTATTGAAGTGCTTTTTTTTACACTTGTGAGACATTGAAGTTGACACCGTTGAAGTGCATTTTTTTGGCGCATGTGGCGTATTGAAGTTGGCACAACAGTGGTACATTATTTTTAGTCTCATAGGGCAGTTAAGCTAGCAATACAAAACTGCAGTGTTTTGGCTTGAGTGGGGCATTTAAGCTAGCACCCTGGAGGTGAATAGTTTTGGTACTCATGGGGCATTAAAGGCAACGCCGCAAAGGTGTATTATTTTGGCCCTTGTAAGCCATTGAAGCTTCTCCGTCTTAAGATATTGAAACTAGCACTGCTGAAGTGTATTATTTTGGCCTTTGTGTGGTATTGAAGATAGCACTACAGAGGTGTAATTTTGCCCCTCATAGGCATTGAACATTACACTGCAAAGGTGTATAGTTTTGGCCCTTGTAGGGCATTGAAGCTAACACAATAGAGATACATTGTTTTTGTAATTTGCGAGGCACTGTCGCTGGCATCGTAAAGTGTATTGTCTTGGCCCTTATGAGGCATTAAAGCTGACTCCCTTAAGGTGCACTATTTTGACCCTTGTGAGACATTGAAGCTTTGCCCTCATAAGGTATTAAAATTGGCACCGCAGAGTTGCATTGTTTTAGTCCTTCTAAGGCATTAAAGCTGACACCCTACAATTACATTCTTTTGGCCATCGTGAGGCATTGAAGTTTCGTCATTGTGAGACATTGAAACTGGTACTGTAGAGGCGCATTGTTTTGGCCTCGTGAGGAATTAAAGTTGGCATTTTAGAGGTATATTGTTTTGGCCCTCATGGTACATGGATGCTAGTACCACATAGATGTATTGTTTTAACCATCATGGCATATTGAAGCTTAAACCACAAAGGTGCATTGGTGTTACCCTTGAGGAGCATTGAAGTGGGCACCGTGAAGGTGCATCATTTTGTAACTCTTGAGGCATTAAAACTGGCACCACAAAGGTGCATTGTTTTAAACCTTATGAGGCATTAAAGTTGGTGCCATAGAAGTGAATTATTTTTGGCCTTGTAAGGCATTGAAGCTTTGCCTTCATGAGGTATTGAAACTGGCACTATGGAGGTTCATTGTTTTGGCCCTTGAGAGGTAATAAAGCTGGCACTGCAAAATTGCATTGTTTTAACCCTCATGGGGCATAGAAGCTAGCACAATAGAGATGCATTATTTTAGCCCTCATTGGGCATTAAAGCTAGCACCATAGTAGCGCATTAATTTGGTCATTGTGGAGCATTGAATTTAGCAATGTAGAGGTCTATTATTTTGGCCTTCGTAAGGTTTTGAAACGGGCACTACAAAGGTATGTTGTTGTAACCCTCATCGGGCATTATAGTTAGCAATCTATAAGTGCATTACTTTGGCCTTTGTAAGGCATTAAAGCTTCTCCCTCATGAGATATTGAAACTAGCACCATGAAGGTGCATTGTTTTAGCTCTCATGAGGCACTAAAGCTGGCATCGTAAAGGTGCATTGTTTTGGCCCTCATAAGGCATTGAAGGCTACATTGTAAAGGTGTAGTGTTTTGGCCCCCGTGAGACATTGAGGATGATTTACCTTGTTTTTACCCTCACGAGGCATTAAAGCTAGCAAGATGGAGGTGCATTTTTTTTTTTGGCCCTCATGGAGCATTAAAGCTGGTATCGCGGAGGTGCATTGTTTTGGTCTTTGTAAGTCACTGAAACTAGCAATCCAAAAGTGTATTGTTTTGGCCCTCATGGGACACTGAAGCTAGCAACATAACGATGCAAAGGTGTATTGTTTTATCCTTCTTGAGGCATTGATGCTGGCATTATGAAGGTGCATTATTTTGACTGTCGTGGGCTTTGAAGCTAACATCACAGAGGTTCATTGTTTGCTTTTTTAGTCAATTTCTCTTTGACATGGTGAATAGATAAAAGTTTATACAATAATACCATAATTTGATTAAAAATAAACAAATAAATGAAATCATATGTAGTCAAACACTTATATTATATAAACTAATTAAACATGTCATCTATATACAACTAGGGGTGAGCAAATTTAGTTTGTTTGGTTTGTATGCCTTTTTTAAAAGGCGAACCAAAGTCAAAATATATATACTACAAAACTGAGCCGAATCAAACCAAATGGACTTAGTTTAGTTTCGTCTAGTTCGGTTTCACATTTTACTTTTAAGTTCTGTTCCAAGTTCGGTTTCGAGCTCAATTCCAAGAATTTTAGGATATTTTCATATAAGTCCCTAATATATATAAATTACATAAAATGTTTTAATATTTATAATAATTACTCCTATTTTTATATAAATTTATGTAAATAATTATAAATATTTTTATTTTATTTATAATTTTAATAAAACTAGGGACCTCAATTAAATTTTATAGTCGATTTCGATTCGGGTTTGGTTTTAACCAAACTTCTACCGAATTGATTAACTCAGAGTTGAAGTTAAATCGAACTCATTTTGGAATCAAAGCAAATCAAATTGAACAGTTCAGTTCGATTCGGTTCAGTTGGACATTTTTGCTCAATTCTATTCACGACATATAAAAGAAAAGGTTAGAGGAGAGTATATATCAAACAATAATTCAAATATATTTGGTTAGTATATATTATATTTTATTAATTTATTGAAAATATAGATTTTCATTAATAAAAGGAGATCAATTTCAACATAATATACACAATTATTTTAAATAATACTTATTTATCATAATTTAACAAGAAATAATCAACTATGATCTCTTTTGTCATTATTTCTTTATTTATGCTAGTAATTGATAATTTTTTTAAATTATGAAGATAATTATACAATTATAAATGGAGACAAAAAACTATGAAGGTAATTCAAAATTATATTACAATAAATTAAAAATCATAGTATCTTCAATTCAATACATAAGTATAGTACGCTTAAAATAAATACATAAGTAAATTATATATTTTTTGGGCTATATTGTAGATAATTAAAAAGTATTGAATATATAAGAATTATTTTAATAAGTTATTAGGGTCAAATACTAAAGTTTTATACAATTTTACTATAAAATATAAATATTTAAAACTGAAAACTTATAAATAAATTAATAGATAAAGATACTTAGTTTGTTGATAAATCATATATACTTAAACCTAAATGGTATTGGATATGGATTATTCGACTTAGAACAAATTTTTTATTATGGACCTATCTGATAATTATATTAAATATATTATTTTTTTTTTGAAAATATTATTTTTTAAGTTTAATGATGCTTTTTAATATTACTTTTTTTAATATTACAATAAAATTCATATATATACAACATAGTTATTAGGAATTTGAATATGACAACTATACTATACTCCAAATTTCTATGCACACCCTAAATACTTAGACATAATTTTTTCACAAATTGGAGGAAATTTGCCCACGCTCTAATATGGTAAGAAACCCCATTATATTGTTTGTATGCGAGAAGAGACCCATTTTTTCAGCTAGATGATGCCAACTATTATACCATATATTCATCTCCTAATATCAACTAATGAATTTATTTGTATACGGGAAAAGACCCTTTTTTCTCTCCTTTCTTTTCCTCGTATACTTGTTAATTCACTAGGTTATTTGAAAAAGAAAAAAAAATCATTACCCCTCCAATAGAATTCAACTTGACTCAATACCCCCTATTGAATCAAAATACCCTAAAACCCTCATGCTATTAAGAATATTTTATTAACTTAATAGAAAAAATGTTGTTTTATTATTTTGCCCTCACATATATATAGTAGCTGTGAGAAATGAGAAATGAGACAAAAAGACTAATATTTGCATATATATTATAATATTATATAATTATTATGTTATTAATATATTTAATATAGAAATAAACATGAATGAGGCTTAAAAAAAAAGGTGATGTCAGTTAAGGGTGGGCAAGGTCTGGTTTGGTCCGAGTTTTTAAAAAATTTGATTTGACTCGAAAATTTTAAGTCTCAAAATTTTGAGACCAGATCGGATTGAATAAAAAGAAAATTCCGGATCAGACTAAACCGATTATATATTAGAACCGAATTAAAATTAAACTAATTGATTCGATTTTCGGGTCAGTTCAGCTTTTGAATAAATTTATTATTTTTTTTAAAGTTTTGCAATGTACTAAACGACGTCGTTTTATGAAAATACAATAAAAGGACATCGTTTAAATGAAAAAATATTAAAAAATAATATTTCTGTTTCAGTGCGGGTTTTTTAGACCAAAACCGAAACAAGACCAAAAATTTTGGTTTTTTATTTTAAGAACCAAAATTGGATTGAATTGCATAAAATACTAAACCGAACCCGTAAATTTCGGTTCGGTTCCGATCCAGTCTAGTTGGGGCCAGTTTTTCTGCTCACTCCTAATGTCAGCAATGGAAGATGTTGAAGCTGTTGGGAGGAATAACGAGTACAAAAAAGGGGCAAAAAATATGTCCAATTCAAATGCTTCTGTCTTGCCTTTTAACTATTACATATTCACCCAAAATTTTACAACAAGCGTTTAACTTAGTCACGTACAAGCCAAAGACCTAGCTGAGCAATCAAACATTTTGTAGGAGATGGCTTCATCCACTGAAAGATCAAGATCAGAATATAACATGATCAAGGGCAGGGTATTGAAGTTCAAGAATAAGGTATGTAATCAGATGAAAGACTAGGTTTAAGGATATTAGAATCATCAAAAAATCCTAATAGGCTCAACTTTAACTGTATTCAAAAACCATCCTATGGCTATTTCATTTTTTGGAAACCTACAGAAGGAGAACATGTTTTCCAAGGAATATGTGGTGGAAACAGAAGCACATCAAGCTTCCCAAATTATATTGACCAAAACGTACAATCCTAGCAATCTGATAATATGGCAAAATAGAAAGAAGATAGGATGGGGAAAATAGAATAAATACTAGGAGCAATGCAGAAAAAGTTTGTGTCATGCATAATTTTAATGTGCATTTATATGTTAATGCAATTGAAGAATCGGAAGGAAAAAATTCAACAACAAAACAAAATGTACAACTATGCTATATATGTTTGCCATTAAGAGACAATAAATGGCTTGATTGTTTGAATGTAAGAGGAAGGCATTTTAATTTGTCAAATGTCAAATATATATAGCAAAAAGATATAAAATATCATGGTGTATATATACTGGCACTTCTTGCATGGGCATGCATTGTGTTCATTGATTTGGCATACAAACACAAGTTCCATGAACATATTGAAATTGCAAATCATATTCAGCCAACCACAAAATAAATAGCAAAAAAGACAAAACATAGCATGCAGTTGTGTGGGTCATCTCTGTACATAGTCATCTTCAACTATATACAACTATCACAAGCCTTGCATCCTCTGGCCAGTGCTGAAATAATGGAAAAACATACAAAAAGTGATCATTTATGCTTTAATACAGAATGCACAGAAAGCAAAGGAAATAATATTCAAGAATAAATTATAATGGTACCTTGCTTAACATTTAAAATCAACAAAAAATAATCATTGTTGATTACCCTCAGTAGAAGGATTTGATGGTTGGTTTGAGTTGAGCTAATGGTTGTAAATGTATGCATGCAATCAATTGGACAAAAAAAAAAGTTAACCAGTTGGACAAAATAACACATGTAAACTAATCTAACTGTACATAACTTGCTGAAGTACGTGCCTTGCCCCTGGACTTTGCCTTGATGTTATTGTTGCTTGTACAGGTTCCCTGCATCTGAAAGCATTAGTTTTCAACTGAAAAAAAAAAAACACTTGTTTAAAACACAGCAAAAACACAGCAGCATAACTTATTCATGCGACATGTTTTTTTGTTGTGGCCTAGTACATTGCATATTCCATAATCAGAAGTAAATATTCTTCTCCCTTTTGGAACTCCATTCACTTCTTTCTTTTTATTTTTTCTTGGGCCTCCTAGGTTGGCCACACATCACTAGGGGCAAAATCTTAGACATATTAGCAGTAGGCCACCTTGCTTTATCGGGGTTGAGGTGAATGATTTCTAAATATATTCGTGAGTAAGGTTTAGTTGTAAGGGTCAAGTCTACGAAGTTAGCAGGATCACCACTAGTCTACAAAATGCATGCCACAACATGTTTATATAGCATCCCATTAATTTGCCATCCAATGTAATCACATGTTGATTGTTAAGGTTAACCATGTAACGTCTTTCCATATCAAAACAAGTCTCCACTACTTCAAATTCTACATGGTTGGCTCTCATAACAAGCAATTTCCTAGAAACCTCAACAAGTATGCTTAGCTTCTTTGATTTATAAGGTGCTTTTGTAGCGCACTTCTCTGCCTTCTCTCTCTTCTTAATCATCTGCTGCATTATCTTAATTCGAATGAAGTCCAACAATTCCAACATTGGCTTAGTTCTGAATTTATTCAATGTCCCATTCCACTTTTTGGTCACATTGTTCGTAACATGGTCCGCTTTGAATAATGGGATGAATTTATGGCAAGCACATGTATAGGGCATACTATCTACCAACCATTTATGTATAGCCCCTTCTAATCCATGTATTGTATCCATTGCAAGCTCAAAGTCTTCTTCGTTTGTTGCCCTCGCACACTTCCAACATAGTTGTGTAAAGGTTTAAGATAAATGTTGCTTTTTGAAGTTGCCATACATGCCATGCACAGTACCCTATTTTAGCGCTCGGAAACACAAAATCAACAGCTGCCACCAAAGCCTTTTGCCTATCTAACATGATGGCCAAAGCCATACCTTTGTAGAATATCCATATGCTATCTAAACAGCTTTAAAAACCAAGTCCAACTATCCTAGCTTTCACCCTCACAAATGCACACAACCAATAAAAATATGCCATTATTAACATCTAATTTATTGCCAATAGTAACACTCTACCAAAATAGGACTTTAGGTGTGCCCCATCTAGCCCTACTAACCTTCTACTACCTCTTGTGAAACCATGCTCCTGTGCCTTGAAGCTTCTAACAAACCTTTTGAATCTTGAATTCAAACCATTTGTATCTTGTTGTATCTTAATTGTAGCCCCTTTATTGCTCATGAGAAACATGTTTGCATAACTTTGTAGCTTTGTACATAACTTGCCGAAATCAGAGGAAGCAATTTTCAAGTCTTTTGTTTCCCATTGGACAGTCTTTTTCTAGTTGTTACAGTATCAAATCTTGTTCTCAACTTAGCAGCCATTGCATGAGATCCAATACCAAGATTGTTTTTCACAGTAGAGTACAACTTCTCTGCAATCTACGAAGCTATTACTTTTGGATTCTTGATCACCCTTTCACATGTCTACTTATGCTCACTTATAGTTTTTATCATGAATGTAACTTTATCCACAAGCAATAATGCATGTATCCTCCATTGGCATCTAGGCAGGGCACAAATGATATTTACCCTTGTCCTTTCATTCTTTAATCTATTTAACACAACACCTTGATAGCATATTCTCTTAAGTAGGCCCTTTATATATGTACTATGTTAAAGGTCTGACCAACTTGAAGCTCAATGTCTCCATTTTCCCCGTACCCTCTACACATTCTATGCTTTATTTCTTTAGTCATGTTCTCAAGTATATCACCCCTTTCACCCTTTTATAGTAGCTGTTTCTTCACCTATATTAACATATTCTGACATATAATAATCTATAGAATCAGATTCAAAATCATCAAGGCTTATTGTACCCCACTATCCAACTCCAATACATCTCCTTCGTCTTCATCTGTCCAACAGATCTTTCATCACTATTCACTTGACCATGTTGATCATCTTTATCATCTTTAGATACCCCATCAATTACCATCATCAACTTCTTCTTGCCTATAAGCTTGTTTTTTACTACTTTGACAATCCTCAAATAATTTGCCTATTGCTGGGAGTAGATCATCATCTACATCAGGAGGCAAATCCTAGTGGCCGATGGTGGTGTTGCATATGAGGACTCATAAATATCATCTGTTGTATTATGGTCAATATTCTGTGGGAGTGGACTAGTTTCAGGGTCTAAATAATGTGGTGGTTATGTTTTGTCAGCTTAAGTTATTTGGAAACAAGCTGATCACATAGGTCTTCAGGTTAGGTTAGATTTGAATGCATGGATGGGCCTTCTTAAGAATATAAGGCCTCATTGTGAGTGATGAAGAGGCATCTCTAAACTAATTTGTGCTAATTATTTGGTACAAAGCCATCAAATAGTGGAAAAAAAGCCATGTGCAGTAAACTAATCTCCAACTTCACATTTTCTATGCCTTTAGCTAAATGCATCTCAATGAAGTCCATGAACGGCCCATCTGTTTCCAACATGATCTTGTTTTTTGTCCAAGGATCGATCCCCTCGCATAGGAAATTCTCATCATCAAATTTCAGCTTTTTAAATATATCTCTCATCATATCATTGATTGCTGCCACCAAACTCACACAGTCTATGTCATACACTCCTAACTCATGGTCCACCCCACAAAAATTAACAAACAATCTAACTACATAAAGCTACCAAAAAATAAGGTTTAGTAAGGCAGATTATCACACCAGATTGAAACAAGTTTATAACTGCGATGGATTGGCACCAGATTATCACGCCAAATCATCTATTGCTAGTTTATAGTAAGGCAGAGCTAAACAAAAAATGGATAGACACCAATTAAAAGAAAGAGAAGGTGTTTTGTTGCTTTTAAATCTTTTGAAATACGTCACATCCATGTCTGACAACTCCTACCATGTCACTTCCACCTTTTCACTTGGCTAAAATATAATTTTTCTATAAAGTTAATTTTCACTAACATCGTTTTAATGGCAAGGGGAGTCAGATTCTATCGGGGGAAATAAGGGCAGGGGAGGGGTAATGGTGTTTTTTCCTTTAAAAATTAGTCTTAATAGTATTGTAATTAGAGATAATCAAGGATTTAGTGAGATTATAATCAAAGATAATTTAAGATTTTTTTATCTCTAATTTTGATAAAATAGGATTTCTTCAAAAAGACTCGTCATTAATTTTGGCCTTAAAAATAATTGTTGATTGGAGTTTTATGAATTTAAACTTTATTCTTTATCTTTTAAGTCTTTTTTTCTTTAATATAGGTCTAGACAACTATTTTACCAGGCTAATATACAGGTGAAAATTGACCCAATTTGGATTTGAAAAAGCGAGCCAAAATTGCTCAAAATGCTGCAACTATAAACAGGGATAGAGCTACATAGGGACAAGGCAGGGTAACTGGCCCTAACAGACACCAAGGAGGCTTTTCTTCCACTGTTGAATTTACAACCAATATGTATACAGCTTTTAGACTTTTTCTTTTTATGGTGGGGTGGGGTTTAAACTAGCTTGTTTGTTAGTCATGATACGTTCTTTATCTTAATTTATTTCCCATACTTGATCACCTAGCCAAAACTACATGAACTCTTAAAAGCTTGCATCTTGTGAGCCTTTATGTTATGTCTTTTATGATGAAGTAGGATGAAGTATTTAAGAAGATATATAAAAGACAATTTCTTATGTATGAAACAGAAATATCATGAATTAATCATTAAATTTTTATATTTTTTATATTAAACTTTTTCCTTAATCTCATTATCAAGTGAAGTCACCATCTATGAACAATATTTGTCTCCTTTATAACTACAAATTTATAAGAGACAAATATTCTTCATAGATCATATTAGACATGTGCGCAATTTTGGCTTAATTTATATTTAAACTTTCTTAAAAAATTTCAAAGCATGTAAAAGTAGCTAGTCCATCATTCCATGATCAATGTTTATAAGAGTTGCCAACAGAAATTGTATAAAAAGATTAGGGATGAAATATATAAGATGTTTTCAGTTAGAGAAAACTAACCTGATACTAAAGAAATACCAAGACAAAGTAAACCTAGTCTTGTTCTCCTACATTCTTGGGACTATCCAATTGTGCAGTTGTGTTCAATAATAGATAGAAATTCAGGTGCTTGGAAACTATAATCTAGCATTCAAACAACTTCATGTAGTTGTCTATGCAGTATAGTACACTATCCCACTTCTCTTTTGGTTAGTTGTTCCAAGGTCAATACTCAATTTTCTTCACCACATTTCTAACTGTAAGTTTGTAATTTTTCGTATTTTAAGCTACTTATTTATATTCCTGACATGCACAACATTTTATGATTAAGCTTGTTATATTGCTTAGAAAGTTCATCAAAAGTTTCCTATCTTTTCTTAAGGCATTAATTCACTAATTGGCTTTAATTAGAGCACTTTTAGGGACTGTTGCACAACTGGAATATTGCATGGTGCTTGCATAAAAAGGGTCCTATCTTTATTGCCACTTCAAGCCTTTTGGAACCACTACATTTTGACTATTAGCTTTTAATTTCTACACAATGGCTGCCAAGAAACAAATCTCTATCGCTCTCATTAATACTAATTTCTTATTAATATTTGGATGCTAAATCATGTTTCATGTTTCTTCATTGATCTTATTATTGTCCTTAAAAGTATGTGAATAGTACCATAAATATATTTATATACATATGTATGTATAATCCTTATGCAATATAGTTTGGTTAGAGCTATGGTAATCGCTTTTGTATGCTTGTAGTAGGGGGACAAGCCAAAGAAAACAACAAAATTTAGGGGTTGCAACCAAACTCAAGGATTCTTTTGATGATCCTAAAGAAAAAACATAAGATAAATATTGTACAACAGAATGAAAAAATCCAATTCAAGAATCTATTTTAATGAAACAATCTAAGCCTTAATGAATTGAATCTAACTCAGAATTACTTAATAATAAGAAATCACAAAGAAAGAATCAAAACATGCAAAAAGAAAAAAATAGAGATCAAGAACACGCAATATAAGTGATTCAGCGGAAATGGCCTACATCCACAGTCAAACCAGCTCAAAGGGATTTTTCACTATCAAGAAACAAGATTACAGGCTCTCATTTACAAGATCTCAAGAAACTTTAAAGTCTCTCTTGAATACAATCTTGTGAAGTCTTAGCTTTCTCTCTCTTAGTTTCCAAATCTAAAAATAGTGTTAACTTCTCTTTTGGAAGACGAAGACTTACGTATGTATATGCGTTAATAACAAAATAACTAATTTTGTTTTTTAGCTTCTAACTAACTCTCACACTCACATGATACAAGTTAGCTGTAGCTCCTCTTGCATCAATCTTGAACTTCTCCTAACTGAAAAACCTCTGACCTATCCTTAGCTCATCACCTTACCTGAACTTCTGATGTAAGACAACTTGAGTCTTTTTATTTTTATTTAATATATTTTTTAATTCTTAGTTTCCTTATTTTGGTAGGATTTTATTTTAGCATTTTTTAATCGACTTAGGTTTTCTCTATTATAAATGGGGAACCTACATTATTATTTAATCATCTATCATTCAATAAAATTTATTTAAAAACTTTTAAAACTTTGGTTTCTTTTATCTTCGCATTTTCCACTTCGTTAATTGGTATCAGAGTAAAAGTTGTAATGGTGTATAATAGCGATACGGGAAGTATCCATCTTACTGATGATGTACAAGGGATGCAGGCATTAACGATAAAGGTTATTCGTGCAATAGCCATGGAAGTCAAAAAGGCAACTACCAAGGAATTCACTCAAACTATTTGTCAAGATTTGGCAGAGTTTGATCAAAGATTGGAGAGGCTAGAACTAGGCGGCAACAAGATAGTTGAACATAAGTGTAAAGGGATAAATGTGATCTCGCCCTATGGTCCGACGCCAGTGCTATAACCACTTGACATTATTCATGACAAAACTCAAGGAGATGAGGAGTTAGAGGAAGACATAATTGACCAAAGTTTTGTTAAAACACGTGGAAGTGGGAATTACAGTGACTATAAGGTAAATCTATACATCTCTATGTTTAAAGGGAGTTTGCACGCAAAAGACTTCCTTAATTGGTTGGCCTATGTGAAGAACTCCTTTGATTGTATGGATATTCCTGATGAGAGGAAGTAAACTTGGTAGCCATGAAGTTGAAAAGGGATGCATCCGCTTAGTGGCAACAAGTTTAGGATAAATGACGGCATAAATAAAAAAACATAATTTGGTCTTGGAAGCACATGAAACAGAAGATGAAAGCTTAATATTTACCCTCTAATTATGAGTAGGATTTATTTAAGCAGTTAAATAATTCTCGACAAGGAAATTATTTAGTCGACGATTATGCTAAAGAATTCCATAGGTTATGTTCTAGGAATAACTTGAAAGAGTTAAGATCACAATTGATCACCAGATTTAGTGGAGGGCTGCAAATTGATATACTAGCTTGACGTGTATACAATTTAGGATTTTTCTAAAGCTGTGAATAAGGTAAGGAAACTAGAGAGGTAATTAAGGCAACTTGTTATTAAATTGTAAACTGTAGCACAATAATTTTCCACTTCGCCAAACCAGACACTACAAAGTAGAGGTGTAGCACTAAATATGGTTGAAGGAGAAACTAAGAAAAAGGGTAATTTTGCTAACCTACAAACTACTCAGCAACAAACTAGTAACTCGTATGCGAAGCCAATGCCAAACAAGTGTTATAGATGTCAACAGCCTGGACATAGATCCAACAAATGTCTAGAATAGGAAAAAAATAAAAATGTGACGCATTATGTAAAGGTTACAGTTGAAGATGAAGAAGCTTAATATGAAGACGGGGAAGAGATTTATATGGTTGATGATGATGAAGAAGTCGTTTCTTGTATTGTGCAGAAGCTGTTATTAGCACCTAAAGTAAAGTAGAAGACACAATGAAATAACATTTTTCGTACGAGAGAAACAATTAAAAACAAAGTGTATAAGGGGATAATTGACAGCAACAACAACGAAAATATAGTCTTTAAGGCATTAGTAAGTGTTTCGATTTACCCATGGAAAAATACTTGTCACCTTACAAAATTGGCTGGATCCAAAAGGGAATCGAAACTCGTATACTGAAGTGTGTAAGCTTCATTTTTTGATTGAAAAAATTTATAAAAGTGATGTGATGTGTGATGTTGTGGATATGGATGCATGCCATGTGTTGCTAGAAAGGCCATAGCAATATAATGTTGATGTGATGTACAGGGGACGATGAAATATTTTTGAGTTTTGGTGGAGTAAGAAGAAAATAGTACTGGTGCCACCGAGTGAAACTAAAAAGGTGCAGAAGGTTTTTAAAGTAGAAGGGATAAACTTTTAACTATAGTAAAAAGGCATTTGAAGGAAGATTATGAGGGTTGTATGAAGGTAGTAAAGGATAAGGAATTGAAACTGATGATAGAGGTTCCAAAGGTCATACAACCATTATTTTCTAAATTTTTTGACATAGTTCCAAAAGAGGTGCTAGAGGGGTTGCTACATATGCAAGATATACAACATAGCATTAATTTTGTGCCTAGAGCTAGTTATCCTAACTTGCCACATTATAGAATAAGTCCCAAAAAGCATGAGGTTTTAAAGAAATAGGTGAATGAGTTACTTAAAAAGGGTTTATTCGGGAGAGCAATGTGCAATTCTCACGCTTCTAGTCCTTAAAAAGGATGGTAGTTGGCAAATGTCCATGGATGTTAGAGTGATCAACAAAATAACCATTAGATATTGGTTTCTAATCGCATGGTTACAGGATATGTTGGACCAATTTAGGGAAGTAAAGGTGTTTTCCAAACTTGACTTGCATAGCGATTACCATCAAATTTGCATCAAACCTTCAGATGAGTGGAAAACAACATTTAAGTCCAAAGAGGGATTGTATATAGATAGTAATGCCTTTCAATTTGTCGAATACGCAAAGAACATTTATGCGACTTATAAATTAGGTACTGAAACCTTTTGTTTTCAAGTTTGTTTTGGTATATTTTGATGACATCCTAATTTATAATAGTGATGAAAAGAATCATTTAGTGCATTTGAGGAAGGTGCTCAAAGCACTTAGGAAGAATAAGTTGTTTGTCAACTTGAAGAAGTGTAATTTTATACAGCGCAATTTGGTATTTTTGGGGTTTGTAGTTGGTGCTAATGGTATTATAGCTGATGAGTTTAAGGTTAAGGCAATTCCAGATTGGCCTACACCAAAGACTATTAATGAAGTAAGGAGTTTTCATGGATTAGCAACATTTTACCGTTGGTTCATTTGTAATTTTAGCACAGTCGTAGAACCTATTATTGAGTACATGAAGAAGGAAATTTTAACTGGGGTAATGAACAAGATAGGAGTTTTATTAACTTGAAGGAAAAGCTCTATACGACTCATATGTTGGCACTAGCTAATTTTGACAAGGTATTTGAGGTAGAGTGTGATGCATCAGGATAAGTATTAATGCTATTCTCATTTAGAAGGATAGGCTTATAGAGTATTTTAGTGAAAAGTTGAGTGATGCTAGGCAGAAGTGGCCTACATATAATTAGGAATTTTATGCAGTGTTCAGGGCATTGATGCATTAGGAGCATTACTTAATTCAGAGGAAGTTTGCTCTTTATATTGAACACCAAGCATTGACGTATGTCAATACACAGCATCATTTGAATAAAGTGCATGCTAGGTGGGTGTTATTTATATGAAAATTTATGTTTGCATTAAAGCATAAGTTTGGGCAATAGAATAAGGTAGCTAATGCTTTGAGTAGGTGAGTTATTTTGCTGGTAATATTGAGTAATGAGATAATTAGGTTTGAGATAGTGAAAATGTAGTATGCAGCTAATGAAGATTTTCTCACAGTTTGGGACCAGTATAATCATAATCAGCAATTAGAAAATTTTCTTATTTATAATGTTAATCTGTTTAAAACCAACAAGTTATGCATTCAATTGTTCATTACAGGAGTAATTAATAAGAGCATTACATAGTGGTAGTTTGGTTGGTTATGTAGGGCGAGACAAGACGATAGCTTTAGTGGAAAAGGGGTATTATTGGCTATAAATTAAACAAGATGTAGGAAGAATTGTGCAAAAGTGCCAAGTGTGCCAAGTTACTAAGGAACAAGTTCAAAACACTAGATTTTATATGCTGCTGAGGTGTGTTGATGGATTTTTAAAGATACCCCATTTTATTACCACATACCTAACAAGGAAATGATTTTACCGTTGTTATTGTAGAACATTTTTCAAAGATGGCACATTTTATTACTTGCAAGAAAATCGGTGTTTCAACTCATATTTTATGGCTATATTTTAAAGAAGTGGTTCATCTACATGGCATTTTTAAGTCCATTACTTCAGATAAAGATGTCAAATTTCTTAGTCATTTTTGTCATTACTTCAGATAATGATATCAAATTTCTCAATTATTTTTGGCGTACTTTATGAGAAAATTTTGATACAAAATTGCAGTATAATAGTATTTTCCACCCTTAAATTGAAGTACAAAAAGGAGGTTGATTGAACATTAGGAAACATGTTGCCTTGTATTTGTGGGTAGAAGCCTAAGCAAAGGGATGCAGTGCTGTCCAAGTAGAATTTGCTTATAATAGTATGATGAATCATTCAACTGGAAAAAATCCTTTTAAGGTGGTTTATTTGCAACCACCCCGTCATGTAATAGACTTGGTGGCTTTACCAGCTTTGTTAGGGATTAGTAAGGCTATAGAAAACATAGCAGAGAAGGTATAAAAAATATAGGAGGAGGTTTGTGCTCACCTAGAAGTTGCTAACAAGAAATACAAACAAGATACAAATCAACATCAGCCACAAAAGGTTTTCCAAGAAGGTGATCTTGTAGTGGCTTATTTGTGCAAATATTGATTTATTAGGATTCGTAACGAATTGCAAAATAAAAAGTATGGTTCATTTCTAGTTATAAGGAAGATTAATGATAATGCTTATGTGTTACAGCTGTCGAATTATTGGAATATCTTAAACACAGTTAATATAGCAGATGTGTATGAGTATCATAAATATGAAGTGTTATACCTACAGATCTTGAGGATAAGTTTGCTTGCAAGTGACGAGGAGTTGATGTAGGACAACTTGAGTTTTTTTAATTTTGTTTAATATATTTTTTTAATTCTTAGTTTCTTTATTTTGATAGGATTTTGTTTTTTCTTTTTTGAGTTGACTTAGGTTTTCTCTATTATAAATAAAGAACTTATAGTATTGTTTAATCATCTATTATTCAATAAAATTTATTCATAAACTTTTGAAACTTTGGTTTCATTTATCTTCGTGTTTTTTGCTTTGCCAACCTTACTCAACCTAGCATGATCTAACTTCTTCAGGTCATTAGTTCTCATGGCAAACTCTTATTCCTGAGCTCCATCTCATGACTCAGGTGTTCAGCTCAGCTTCTGAACTTTTACACACCTGACCTAACCTTAGATTTAGCTTAGGAATTGTTGATTTCTAAATTACAACTAACAATATATAAAAACACTTTGATTGGAAGATATGTAACTTAATGTATAGGAGCTGAGGATGATTTTGTATGGAAGTAGTTGCCTTTCACGCAAGAAAATCCAATAAATTTGTTGTAACTCTGCTAGGAAAAGAAGAAAGTTTTGGAATGTTTCTTGCAGTTTAGAGCATTTTCTCTTCACAACTTTGAAAACTAAAACATTATTATTAGTCAAAAAGTTGAATTTTTCTTGTGAATTTTTCCTTTGCAAGAAGCCTTTAATGGAGGCCTCATATCCCACGCATTACCACTTCATATTGCTAAAAGATAAAACATATAAGACAATTTGTCTTAGCCATATCATATGAATCTAACAATAGAAACATTTTAAAGTTCTGGGTTGGAGAATCCATTGCCTTCTTGCTATAATAGCTTATCAGTGAAGATAAAGCTAGTAATCCCTTAAAAGAATTTTTACCCTATGTTTAGGCTAAGATATCATATGCTTACCCTAGTGCACATGTTATTGTTCTTCAATTTATAGTAATATATTTATTTTGATGAGATCAATGTTATCAAAAATCCTTTAATCAAAATAGGAAGACAAATTATAGAAGTCTATACCATAACTTCTTTTAATGATAAAAGTTTCAAGATATTTGTAAAACATTAAAATAAATAGATTTTTAACATAAAATATACTTATGTTGTAAAACAAACTCATATACACCATGAATAGAATTACTTACGTTAATCCAAACACAAGTATTAGGTTACTTACACTTATATGAAGATTTTAAACTCCTTATATGCTAAAGGGCACTTAGTATACCACATACACAAAAATTCCAACATTTTAATGGTACCCTTAAAGGAGAATGTTCGATTCCTCCTTGTTGGTAGACCTAATACCCCAATTTGTTGTTTCTATAATATCCTGAATCTCTCTTCTATTAGTTGATAGAGTTAAATATGATAACATGCGAGTTTATAAAATTTAGTCTATTAAATTAAACAGTCTTAATAGTTTTAAAAATAACTATAAAAATTCTAACTTATTAAAAAATAATAATTATACTCTTATATAATAATAAGTAGAGAAAATTTATTTTCAACTCATAATTGAAAATAAATAATAAAATAAAATATTTTATTTTATAACATATTGTTAACTAATTTATAAATTATCTTTTGAATATAAATTTATTTAAATTTTGAATTTCTTTTTAACACGATATTCATAAATTGAAAGATCAATTTTATAACTTTCAAAATAAATAAAATAATAATGTTTTATTTATTTTAAAAATTATAATATTCATCTTTCAATTTTTTTTAATACTTAGATAAATTTATCATGTATAAAAAAATTTAAAATTTAGATATATTTTTATTTAAAGAGTAATTCATAATATTATTTTTACTATTTAATATAAAAAAATATTACTTATATTGACTAACACATATGAATAACAATATATTTAAAAAAAAAAAATCATATCATTACTATTACACATGCAAATTTATTTATATAAATTAATATAATAATTTTAATAATATTATTATATATTCTACATTTTCATTAAAAATTTTACTTTGAAGTATTTTTTTAGTGGTGAAATCCATTCTTTTAGTTTAAAATATCACTCTTTTTTTTAGTTACAAAACTCATTATTGTTTGAAATTTTGAAAAAGAATTAATGATATATAAGTTCCTAAAATTTGATCCATTCACCTTATTAATATTGAACTGTTAATATATAATAAAATAAATAAACTTATATTTTAATTATAATATCTTAACAAATATTTAGTTATATGTTATAAAATAAAATATATTATTATTTAAATATTCAATTAGGAGTTAAAAATGTCCATAAAAAGGCCTAATTTAATAAAAATAACAACTATATAAACTTATTTAATAGTAATTAGCTAAAAGAACTAATAGTAGTTAGCTAAAAAATAAATAAAATATTATATGTATGATTTATTTTATTTATTTTCTAATACCTATGTAGCATTGAATTATTAATATATTGTAAAATTTTATAATTATTTTATAGTACAATAGTTATGATTTTATATAATTATAAGCATTGTATTGTAATATATTTTCATTTATAGAACAATATTTATTTATGATTTATTTTATTTATTTTCTAGTACCTAATTGATATTGAATTGTTAATATATCATAAAATAAATAAATTTATATTTTAATTGTAACCTATTAACAAATATTTAGTTATCAATGTCTTATAAAATAAAATATATTATTATTTTTTTTTTTTTAATTAGGAGTTAAAAATAATTTTTTAGTTAATTGCTAGTATATAAAGGTAAAATTGTTTTTAATATATCAATAATTTTATAGGTATATTTAAAACTATTAAGACTATTTAAGTTAATATGCTAAATTTTAGGAACCCACATATTATTATATTTAATCCTATCAACTAATAAAAGAAAGATTTGGGGTATTATTAAAACAATAAGAGGATATCAGAGAGTAGGTTAAACAATAGAGGGGAATCAAACATTCTCCCTACCCTAAACTATATATTTTAGAATTTAAAGTTAACCCTTCTTGAATCTTGTTCATGATTTTTTTTTTGGACTATCCTAAACTCAAAGATTTTTATCTCTCAAACTATAAATTGAATTGACTAAAAAGATCATATATAAAAGTTTCATCTCAATTTTGGTTCAAAAACATTTTCTAAACAATTTAAGATTTTTTAAACAATTTAGTTTCCGTTCAACATAAATCTATACAAAGTGTTACCAATTTACAATACCTTCAATAAAAAATTCATAACTGTTTTTGTGATTATTCAAAAATTACGAAATTTGTAAAACAACTACTAGACAAATAGAAGAACCACTAAATTTTATAATTTTTAAAAATCATTTTGCCACTTAAATATTTTTTGCCTCATAACAACATTGCAGAATTTTCAAATTTCCAGAACTTAATTTGATTTAAAAATATTATATAAATTTAAATTTTAAAAAAACTTATGGGAAATCAAATTTCAAAAAAAAAAAACCTTATGTTACTAATATTATATCGTAAAACTCATATAAAAGGTTTCCTAATTTGCCAGGAAAAAATAGAACGTTATAAAAGTATGGTATCATTTTTAGTGCAACCATGAAAGCAAGTTTGCTGTTTAATTTGAATATGTGTTGAATGCATTAATTGTACTGTACTCTGATAATCTTTCTTGCCGATAATTGAAATCTTTTTTTTTTTTCAAGTCTAATTAATTGTACTTAATCCAGCAGATTCCATGGACGAATACCATTCTTTTCTTAATTTCTTATCACAACCAAATGAAAGAATACTATCCTTTTCTCCATTCTTTTCCTTTCTCCTTTTCTTTTCTCTTTTTCCTTTTTTACATTATTTCCAATCACACACTCTTTGACTTATTAAATTTAGGGGTTGTTTATTTTTTTGGGTAAAATTTGAATATAATTATTCAAATGTCTAAGAGTTGTTTATTTTTTAACTTATGTCTAAATATTTGTTAAAAATATCTAAATATAATTAAGTTAAAAATTTTAAATTAAATCTAAATGAGTGAATGCTTGAATAATTTAATATTTTTTATTTTTCAAAAATATTTCTATTTTATTAATCTATTTATTAACAAAATTAAAACCCTACTTAACTATTTTTAACTATTTCTTATCTATTGTGAGTCTTCTCTACTTATCTTTTCAATCCTATTTATTTTATACTTTAATTATTATAATAAACTTGTATATTTAGATCATTATAATTATATTATGATATAACTTATTATTTTTATTTAATTTTTATCTCTATATTATCGATTAAAAATTATTTTTTTAAAAAAATCATATATCAAACAAATAAATAATGTAAATACTATTATAATTTATTATTTTTTTTATATATTATTATGTTAATATAATCAAATTATTATACACATAAATATATTATTTAAAAGTATATATTATTAGAATTCATATGCGATCTAACATACTTTACTAATCACAATAGCATATAGATTAAGTGCGGAATTAAACTCAAAAGACATACCTCCTACCATTGTCGTCTTTTACAATCTGATGATGAAAGTTACTAGTTTTCAGTTTTTCTAAACCTTACACAATTTCTATACGATGATGTATATTTACTAAGAGAAATTGTTGGTTTAGGGACCAAACCAAAAGAAAACTTGTTTTTATAGGCCCTGCCCAGCACAGAAGCCATAAAAAACTGCCAGAAACTGCTAGAATGTGTAACCATTTAATTGCCAAAACTGCCAAAATGTGTAACAACTGCTAGAACATGTAATGAACTAAATAAAAACTGATAGAAACTGTATAATACATGTTCCCATTTAAAATGATGAAAGATCATGGGCCACTTATAGTTAAAAAATTCTAACATTCTCCCACTTAGTCCATAATTTTATCATATACTATAATAAGAGACAAAATACATGAATCATGGCGATAGGTTTTCTATAAACGAGCATTATCTTCCATGTATCACTATGCATTATGTCTCTTAAACAGTTATCAATATTAATAATGAATAAACTCTATGTTTATTTTAGATCCAAACATAAATGATATTTTTCAATTAATAAATGTGTACATAATTGAAAATCAAATATGAGAAAATATCATAATATAAATAGAATTTCATTACAATTGACATTCGTTCTTATAACGAAAAACATCAAAAGGAACCAAGTCCCATTCAATCTACATGATCCTTAAATTTCAATGGTGGCATGCCTCTTGTCAAGGGATCAGCAATCATCAATTCAGTGCTAACGTGTTCAATAACCACTGTTTTATCTTTAACACATTCTCTTATGGCTAAATACTTAATATCGATGTGTTTGCTTTGAGTACCACTTTTATTATTTTTAGCCATAAAAACTGCAACTGAATTATCACAATATATCTTTAATGGCCTAGAAATTGAATCCATAATCTTAAGCCTAGATATGAAATTCTTCATCCATACACTATGCAAGGTAGCCTCAAAACAAGATACGAACTCAGCCTCTATAGTAGAAGTAGCAGTCAAAGTCTGCTTTGTACTCCTCAAAGATACAGCTCCACCAGCAAACATAAAAATGTATCTAGATGTTGACTTTTGTGAATCAATACAGCCAGCGAAATCTGAATCTGAGTATCCAGTCACCTTCAAATTATCTGTTCGTCTATACATAAGCATATAATCCTTCTCTCCTTGAAGGTGCCTTATCACCTTCTTTGCAGCTCTTCAGTGGTCTAAATCAGGATTACTCTGATATCTTCCCAATATTCCAACAGCAAATGAAATGTCAGGTCTGTACAGACCTGAGCATACATTAGACTTCCAATAGCAGAAGCAAACGAAATGTTTTGCATTTGTTCCCTTTCAAGATTATTCCTTAGACATTGGTTCAAGTTAAATCTGTCACCTTTCACAATAGGTGCTATACTTGGTGAACAATCTTTCATCCAAAATCTCTCTAAAACTTTATTGATATAGGTCTCTTGAGATAGACTTAAAATACCTCGAAAATCTATCTCTATGTATCTTAATACCAATGACATAAAATGCATCACCCATATCCTTCATGTCAAAATTTTCAGAGAGAAATTGTTTCACCTTAGAAAGCAATACCTTATCATTGGATGCAAGTAGAATGTCATCCACATATAGAATTAAGAAACATATTTTGCTCCCACTGACCTTCTGGTATATACATTGATCTATGATATTTTCTACAAAACCAAATGAAGAAATAACATCATGAAAGTTCAAATACCATTGACGAGAGGCTTGTTTCAAGCCATATATGAATTTCTTGAACTTGCAAACCAAATGCTCGCCATTGTTAGAGAAAAATCCTTTTAGTTGGTTCATGTAAACCTCATCCTCTAAATCTCCATTAAGAAAAGTCGTTTTCACATTGCAATTCTAAATCAAAATGTACAACTAATGCAATAATTATACGAAAGGAATCTTTCTTGGATACAGGAGAAAATGTCTCTTTGCAATCAATTCCTTCCTTTTAAGTGAATCTTTTGGCAACGAGTCTTACTTTATATCTCTCAATGTTGCCGGATGAGTCTTTCTTAGTTTTAAAGACCCATTTACATCCTATGGCTTTTGCACCATTAGACAACTCAACAAGATCCCAAACTCTATTAGTTGCCATAGAAATCATCTCATCTTTCATTGCATCGTACCATAAATTTGATTCTTTGCAACTCATAGCTTATGAAAACGTTTCTGGATCATTTTCGCCTCCAATGTTATAGTCAAATTCTTGTAGATACACAACATAATCATTAGGAATTGCTGAATTCTTTGATCTAGTAGATCTCCTTAATGTTGTATCAACATTTTCCTGAAGAATATGTTGTTCAATTGTTCGATCAAAATTTTCTAGTAATTCTTGAACAAATTGATCTACTGGATTATCAGTTACTTGTGGAATTTCAATGATTGGTTGCTCAATACTCAGTTGGACTTGAGGGGAGTTATGAATGACAATCAATTTATCACTTGAAGTGTGGACGATTGAGCATCAATATGATCTTTCTCAGAAATAATATTCTAAAATTGATCATTTCCACCAATTAAGTCATTTTCAAGAAATTTTGCATTCCTTGATTCCACAATCCTAATAGTATAAGATGGACAATAGAATTTGTACCTCTTAAACTTTTCAACATATCCAATAAAATATCCACTAATGGTCCTTAGGTCTAGTTTCTTTTCTTGTGGATTATAGACTCTTACTTCAAACGGATATCCCCAAACGCGTACATGTCGCAAACTCAGTTTTCAACCTTTAAATAATTCAAAAGGCGTTTTTGGCACAGCCTTGGTTAAAACCCGGTTCAATATATACGCTGCCATCTTAAGAGCTTCAGTTCATAATGATTTAGGAAGCTTAGAACTGCTAAGTATATTCCGTACCATGTCCATTAACGTTCGATTTCATCTTTCTGCTACACCATTCTGGTCTGGAGAAGCAGGCATGGTGTGTTGGGCAACTATCCCTTGTTCTTGAAGAAACTTCACAAATGGATGAAGTACTTGTTCATCCTCAGTATATCTACAAAATATTCTCCACCTTCGTCTGTTCTCACAATCTTAATTTGCTTTTCGCATTATTTCTCTACTTTGGCTTTGAAAGCTTTAAAAGCATCTAGTGCTTCATTTTTATTCTTAAGCAAGTAAAGATACATATATCGTGAGTAATCATCTATAAAAGAGATGAAGTATTTCTGATCATACGAGTCCATGTCTGGACTATAAATATCTAAATGTATGATCTCTAATTTATTTGAACTCCTTTTGGCACATTTCTTTGTCTTGTTAGTTTGTTTTCCCTTTATACAATCCAAACAAGTATTAAAATCAGTAAAATCTAAAGTATTAAATACTCCATCATTTATTAATCTTTTAATTCTTTCTAGAGAGATATGTCCTAATCTCCAGTGCCACAAGATAGAGGAATTTGCATTCGTAGTACATCGTTTAATACCAGCTTGAACATGTATCACATCATAAGAGGCATTATTTTGTAAATTAATACAAAAAAGACCATTAGACAATGTACCATTTCCAATAAGATCAGATTTGTAAAATAAATTAAAAGAAGTATCTGAAAAATTAAAGGAATAACCAAACGGTACAAGTCTAGAAACAGAAATTAAATTTTTAGAAAAAGTTGGAATATAAAATGTCTTTTCTGAACTCAAAACAAAACCACTGGCTTGTTTCAATTAAATTACATGTTCCAATTGCATCCACATGTAAACGTATCTTGTTTTCTAAATAGATGCACTGCTCACTACCCACTGGCTTCTTTAGGTTTTGCATATCTTACAAGGTATTCGCAACATAGATTGTAGAACCAAAATCAATCCACCATGTGTTATGACTAGCTTCAACTGTATTAGATTCATAATAAACAAATGAGATTGAATTACCTTTCTTCTCAAGCCATTTCTGAAACTTGGAACAATCCTTCTTCGTGTCTCCTTTCTTTTTGCAGAAGAAGCACTTGGATTCCTTTTCAATTTCAGTTTGAGGAGGTATTTTACCTTTCCCTTTATTCTTCCCTTGTGTTGCCATAAATGCACTTTCACCCAATTCCATTATTAGCTTTCCTTCTTCTTGAACACACATGGTCAATAGTTCATTAATTGATCATTTATCCTTATGTGTGTTATAGGGGATTTTGAAGGGTCCGTATGCTTGTGAAAGAATGTTCAGTATATAGGGCACAAGAAAATACTCAGACATTTCAACCTCAAGAGCTTTTAACTGAGCCGCAATGTTCCTCGTTTGCATAATGTGCTCACGCACACCTCTACACTAGTGAGCCTTATAGATAAAAACTTCATAATTAGAGTACTAGCAAGTGCTTTATCTGAAGTCTCAAATTGTTCATCAATTGCCTTCAATAATGCCTTGACATTATCATGCTGATCGACTGAACCCCAAATACTAGCAGAAACTTTGGTTTTTATAAACATCATACTTAAACGATTAGATCGTTTTCATCGTTCATAAAGAGCAATTTCAGCATGACTGTTGATTTTGATAATAATTGGTTTGTCTTTTCGTATAGCATAATCAATGTCCATCCACCTTGAATGAAGGAGAATTATTTCCTTCCAAACCTTATAGTTATCACCTTTCAACTTAGAAATGTCACATTTGATATCAAAAAAATTTGCAGATTGTATAACTACATAAATTAAACATACATGGTTATATATAATATGAATTAAGGCTAATAAATAGATATCATGTTTTACTAATGTAAACCACGTTGTAAAATATGAATCAATGAACATAAAATTTGCCTGTGTGCTAAAGTTCTAATTTAAGCATATTCATATTTATATATGTATATATAAATCTTTATAATAAAACTATCAAATTATATTCCTTTTCCTAATTCTTGTGAGTAATTAAGAAAATAATTTGATATTTTATTCTAACTAATCATATAAATATAATAAAAATTCCTGTGGGATAAAATTTATCATATTAAATATGATTAATTACAAGTAATGTCAATTTCTTATACATGATCCTCAAATATTTAAAATATAATTTTGTATAGTTAAAAATGCTGTGGCTAATCTTTAATTAATCCAAATTATATGGATCATAGACATTTATTTTAATCATAAATTGGTTATATAAATTGTATGAAACAATAAGACATAATTTCAATTATATGTCCCAAAATAATCAAATAAGTTACATGTTATTATTTAGTATAACATACAGAAAACTACATGTCATATTACCAAAATAATAGAAACGACATGTCATACGATTTCACAAATAAAAAACAATATGTCATATTAAGTCATTTCCAAAATGACATGTCTTATTATTTTACATAAGCAGATGACATGTCATACAATATCATACAGAAAACGACATGTCAAATTATTTAGTATATAACAAATGACATGTCATATGACATTGTCTTCAACCTCTAGCAAACGATTTTTTTTTAATTTGATTACACAAACCAATTATCATCAAATCAAATACCAAACCAATAATCTGATTTCATAATGATTTCTAATATTATTATTAATCAATAATACTTGATAATAAATTCGATTTTCTAAATAATAATTCTTTAACTGAATTTCACAAAAACCAAAATAGAGATAATAATAATGGCTCTGATACCAAATATTAGAATTCATATGCGATCTAACATGCTTTACTAGTCACAATAGCATATAGATCAAGTGTGGAATTAAACGCAAAAAACATACTTCCTACTATTGTCGTCTTTTACAATCTGGTGATGAAAGTTACTGGTTTTCAGTTCTTCTAAATCTTACACAATTTTTATACGATGGTGTATATTTACTAAGAAAAATTGTTGACTTAAGGAGTTAATCAAGAGAAAACTTGTATTTATAGGCTCTGTCCATTACAGAAGCCATAAAAAATTGCTAGAAACTGTTCGATCGTGTAACTATTTAATTATTAGAAGCTGTCAGAATGTGTAACAATTGTTAGAATATGTAATGAACTTTACAAAAATTGACAGAAACTATATGATACAAAAATTGATAAAAACTGTATAATACATGTTTTCACTTAAAATAATGAAAGATCATATGCCATTTACAGTTAAAAAATTCTAACATATATATGTTAAAATATCAATTCTTCAACTTTTTATTTTATCAAAATAAATAATTTATTATTTCTTTTCAGGTATTTTAAAATAAAAAATAAATATATTATTTAAATTTAAATTTAAATCTTATTCAAAATTATGATAAAAAAGACAAATACTAGCTTACTCTACAGTACTCTATATAAGTGTATAATACAATTGGCAAGGCATTCACTTTGAAGCTGCACAATCCAACGGTTGATCGTGCTGCGACTGTAGAACTCACTTTGAGTGTATAAAAGCAGTATTTAGTGTTCATGTGCACGTTGTAGTAACTTTTTAAAAGTAAATGAAGGGATTATTCATCGCTGATTACACATAAGCTAAGGCCGTGCTGTGCTACTCGTGTGAGCTTTCTCTTTCGTGTACGGACCAAGGAATTTTCTGTGCAGAACGTGCGTTGAAATCGATTCGCAGAGAAACAACCCTTTTAAATACATTTATTCTTTGCTTTTCTCAACACGATTTCCAGTCTTCTGCAAACCAGAGCTTTAACCCAAATGGCAAATGATGCAACCTCATCAACTCCGGCATCTTTCAGGCTTCGGTGGGACGTGTTTTTAAGTTTCAGAGGTGAAGATACACGCCACACCATAATAGAAAGCCTCTACCACGCACTTTACCAAAATGGAATCAGAGTATTTAGAGACGACGACGGGTTGAACAGGGGAGATGAGATAGCCCCGAGTCTAATTGACGCCATCTACGACTCGGCTGCTTCCATTATCATTTTGTCGCCTAGGTATGGCAACTCTAGATGGTGCCTTGAAGAACTGGCCAAGATATGTGAGTTGAATAGGCTGATTCTGCCTGTGTTCTACGGAGTTGATCCGTCGGATGTTAGGCGACAGCAAGGACCTTTTAAAAAAGATTTTGAGCGCCATGAAAGGAGGTTTGCAGCAGAAATGGTTTTGAAATGGAGGAATGCTATGGAGAAAGTTGGTGCTACAGCTGGTTGGGTTTTTAATTTCAGGTAATGCTTGATTAATCTACTTGTGATGTGAAGCTTTCTAATGCTGTAATTCGGGTCATTTAAGCTTGGAAAACGGAAAGGTTGGCATCTGAATTTGTTTGTATTGAATTAAATATATTTGACAGGTGTTTTTTGTGATTGAAAAGGCACCCATTTTGCTTAGGGTTAATGGCTTATCAATTGTTTAGTTTTGGATAACGTTTTTTTTTTTTTCCTATCTAAAATCTGAATATACTTGAAATCTAAATTTGACTGAAAGCTGAATCTCATTGATATACCTATTTTTTTAATAAAATTATTGAAACTAGAGTCAAGGGCCTTGATTGGATACTTATTGGCTACAATTAAGGAAAATTTTAAATCAAATGAGAAATTTCATGTTATTTTCCCAACCATCTTTATCATATAATGTCATATGATAGATGTCCTTTCTTTTTCATATATTCCATTGCTGTTCGGACAAATCAAGCCTGTTTATCATCTAATGTTTTTTTAAAGACTTGAGATATTTGTGGCAGCATCACTTTATTGCTAAGAGGTCAACAAAGAACAATGTACCACTGCAAATTAAAATGCTTTTTCTCTGCTAAATATATCTGTCTTCGTAGTATGGCAATGATACGTACAGATCTTGTTCAAAGTTCTCCTTATGCTGTTTGATATTACCAAATTTTCTTATTGCTTATGCCTAAGGACTTCATGTTAGCTAAAATATATCATATCTGTTGGCAGAGACCAAGGGCAACTGGTTCAAGTTCTAGTCAAAAGAGTTTTGACTGAATTGAGTAATACTCCAATGATGGAGGCTGCTTATATGGTGGGACTTGATTCTCGTGTTGAAGAAGTTATGAGGTTGTTATATGTAAAATCTAATGGCGTTCTAGTTTTGGGACTTTATGGCATAGGGGGAGTTGGTAAGACAACCATTGCAAAGGCTGTCTGCAATAAAATTGTTGGTCAATTTGAGGGCTGTAGTTTCATTTCAAATGTTAAAGAAACATCAGGACAACATGATGGTTTAATTTCTCTTCAAAAAAAGTTAATCGATGATCTTTCACCTGATAATAAGCGGCTTACTGCGAATGAGGTTAGTGCTAATATAGAAATAATCAAAGATATTGTTCTTGAGAGAAAAGTTGTCATTGTTTTAGATGATGTTGATCATGAGAGCCAACTTAATGCACTGTGTGGAGAGAAAGAATGGTTTTCTAAAGGAAGCCGAATTATTATTACCGCAAGAGACACAGATTTTTTAGTTGAAAATCATGTGAATCAGCTATATGAGGTCCAGAAGTTAGATTCCACTCAAGCACTGCAGCTTTTCAGTTACCATGCACTTAGAAGAGAGAAACCTATAGACAAGTTCTTGAATCTGTCTGAGCAAATTGTATCACTTACCGGAGGATTGCCATTGGCTCTGGAAGTATTTGGTTCATTTTTGTTCGATAAGAGGAGGATCATAGAATGGGAAGATGCCCTTGGAAAGTTGAGAAATAGTCGTCCTGGAAATGTTCAAAATTTGTTGAAGATAAGTTTTGATGGACTAGATGAACAAGATAAGTGTATATTCCTTGACATTGCATGTCTGTTTGTTGGAATGAACATGAAGAGAGACGAAGTGATTGATATATTGAAGGGCTGTGGTTTTAGAGCTGAGATAGCGATCGCTGTCCTCACAGCAAAATCTCTCATAAAGGTTACTGAGGATGACACTTTATGGATGCATGATCAGCTTAGAGACATGGGCAGACAAATTGTTCAAGAAGAGAGCCCACAAGATCCTGGAAAGCGTAGTAGATTGTGGGTTCGTGATGGAATAATGACAATGCTAAAGCTCGAGAAGGTATTGGATAAAAATACAACACCTGTTGACACACTTTATATGTTCTTGCTTACACTTTTACACTTTACAACATCAAGTTTCTTGTTAATATAATAATAAATTGAGGTTGAACAAATGGAAATTTTACTTAACTTGCAAAGATACTAGTTCCAGAATAAAAATAATCAGTACAGAGCACTTTCAGTAATATATTGTTATTCATAAACTCAAAAGTAGTTAATCGTTTTTGCTTCTACCTGATTTACTTATGCTTTTAAAGTAATATCAATGCATTTTGACCATAGGGAACAAGAAACATACAAGGGATAGTCTTAGACTTGGAAAAGAAAACTGCAAAGGATTCAAGTGCCAGCCCAAGTTTCTGGGATAATTTTTTGAAAAGGCCAAGCATGACCTCCGCCACTACATACTTGAAAGGAAGATGTATGAAATGCCTTCAACATAGAACAGCAAATGAACGGGAAGTGGTGCTTTTTACTAAGCCCTTTAAATCAATGGTCGGTCTAAGACTGCTTCAAATCAATTATGTAAAATTGGAAGGAAGGTTTAAGTATCTTCCTGCTGACCTGAAGTGGCTGCAGTGGAAAGATTGTAGAATGAAAACACTTCCTTCTGATTTCTTTCCTTCTCAACTTGCTGTTCTTGATCTCTCAGAGAGTGGAATTGAACGCGTGTGGGGTTCATACACTAACAAGGTATGCTTTTCACTCATTGTCATTATGATTTTGCTGGATTGCAAGAATTAGTTTTGCTTGATCATGGAAATTCATCTTTGTTTGTTCAACTTGTACTTCTATGCAATTCTTTATGATTGCATCTTTTATCATTGAAGAAAATCTTGTTGTTTGTAAGGTGGCTAAGAACTTGAAGGTCATGAATCTGCGTGGTTGCTGGAACCTAACTACTATTCCTGATTTGTCCAATTATCAAATCCTCGAAAAGCTTGTACTTGAATGCTGCAAAAGGCTGACTAAGATTCACAAATCGGTTGGTAATATTAGTACTCTACTTCACTTGAACTTGAGGGAATGCACAAATCTCATTGAATTTCCGAGTGATGTCTCAGGACTGAAGCATCTGGAGAACCTTATCCTCTCTGGTTGCTCTAAATTAAAGGAATTACCAGAGGACATGGGTAGCATGAGATCTTTGAAAGAACTCCTTGTTGATGGAACTGCTATAGAAAAGCTGCCCAAATCCATATTCCGACTTGAAAAACTTGAGAAGCTAAATCTAAGTTGTTGTCAGTTTCTGAAACGACTACCTGAGTACATAGGAAAGCTGGATGCTCTGAAAGAACTCTCTCTTAATCATTCTGCAGTAGAAGAACTGCCAGATTCTGTTGGAAATCTGGGAAATCTTGAGATATTAAGTCTAATAGGGTGTCAATCAATAACTGCTATTCCTGTTTCTATTGGCAATCTCAAGTCCTTGATAGAATTCTTAATTGATGGAACTGCAGTCAAATATGTGCCTGCTTCTATCGGTTTGTTGTCATATTTGAAGGTCTTTTCTGCACGAAACTGCAAATCTCTGGCCACATTGCCTGAATCAATTGAAGGATTAGCTTCTGTTGTTGAGCTTCAATTAGATGGGACATTGATCAGACACCTGCCAGATCAGATTGAGGGCTTGAAAATGCTTGACAAGCTTGCGCTGAGAAATTGTAAATATCTTGAAAATTTACCAGAATCAATTGGAAGTCTATTGACTCTTACTAGTCTGAACATGCATAATGTCAATATTACTGAGTTGCCAGAATCCGTTGGGATGTTGGAAAATCTTGTCATGTTAAGGTTGAACAAATGTAGACAGCTCCAGAAACTTCCGGATGCAATAGGAAAATTGAAATCCTTGGTCCATTTGCTAATGGAGGAAACTGCCGTGTCAGAGTTACCAGAAAGCTTTGGGATGCTGTCAAGCTTAATGGTATTGAAAATGGCAAAGAGACCACTTTTTAGAATGCCCGAAAACAGTAGACCAACGGAGACTAGAAATCCAAGTATGCAGGAGAATCCCAAGCTCACAGTACTCCCAACATCTTTCTCCAATCTCTCCTTGCTACAAGAACTGGATGCTCGTGGTTGGAAAATATGTGGGAAAATTCCTGATGATTTTGAGAAATTGTCTTCTTTAAAAATCTTGAACTTAGGCAACAACAACTTTTGCAGCCTTCCATCAAGCATGGAGGGTCTCTCCCTCCTTGAAAAGCTTCTTTTGCCCTACTGCCAAGAACTCGAGTCTCTCCCACCTCTTCCATCAAGTTTGGAAGAAGTGAATGTTGCAAACTGTTTTGCATTGAAAAATATACATGACATTTCACACTTGCAGAACCTACAGGAGCTGAATCTTACAAACTGTGAGAAAGTGGTGGATATTCCTGGCCTCGAGTGCTTGAAATCTTTGAAACGGTTGTATCTGAGTTGTTGCAATGCATGTTCTTCAGTGGTAAAGCGAAGACTTTCTAAGGTTCCATCTTTCTCTTTCTCTCTGTGTAATTATGTGCTGCTTTATGGAAACGTTAGGTTCTTCTTTATTCTATAATGCTCCCTATTTTATTAAAATTCCTATAAAGAAGGTTGTCTCTGTTTGATACTCCATTGACAATCTTTATTGCAGGTTCGTTTGAAAAATTTACGCAATCTAAGTATGCCTGGTAGCAAAATTCCAGATTGGTTTACTCCAGAGATGATTACATATTCAGCACACAGAAACCGCAAAATAAAAGGTGTGATTATTGGTGTCGTTGTCTCTCTTAACCATCAGGTACCAGATGAATTGAGATATCAACTCCCTGCAGTAGTGGACATTCAAGCAGAGATGCTCACACCGATGCGAACTATACACTCTACTCTATTGTACTTAATGGGGGTACCGAAGACAAATGAGGATCAGGTTCACTTGTGTCGATATCCAGCATTTCATCCTTTGGTTTCTATGCTGGAAGATGGCTATAGGATACGGGTGAAAGTACGAAACCAGCCAATGGTAAAAGAAGTTGAGCTGAAGAAAAGTGGGATTTATCTGGTTTATGAAAATGATGACGATTATGGTGGAGATGATGAATCATTACATGAAAGCCAACAAACTGTATCACAAAAACTAGCAGCATTTTTCAGCTCTTTTTAAGCAGATGATCACCAAGTGTAAAGAGGGGAGAAATTCTTCAAAAGCATCTTAAAGGTCATTTAATTTTGTTTCTAATTGCCTCCATAATTATAAGTGTTGTTGAGTTTGCATGGTTGTCACTATAAACTGAAAAATTTGTTTCGTGCAATTGCACTGCTTCAAGTAACTTATTCAGGGATCCATTTCCTTGGTGTTCACATACAAAATTCTTACATTTTCATTATTCCCTAATTCTTCGAAGACGGTATGAGTTCTTGATATTTGCAGTTATTTTTACATGTTAATCCTATGTCCTCTGGTTGGTCTTCAAAACTAAATCTTGCCCACTGCAAGTTTGCCAAAACTGAGTTAAAGGAGCTTGTTGTCTGTGGGTAAATGCCGACTTAATTTAGCATTTGAGCATTGCAGATTTTTCCCCAACTCTGTACTCTCATCTTAATACACCTTTTTAATAAAATTCAAAGTGTTAATACAACACCTCCTGTTTTAGCCAATACCTCCTCCATTATATTTTCTCCGAACCAAGAAAACATTTCTTCCAAATCTAAATGCACTCCTCTAATTCCACAAAGCAATGATGAATTAGGCACAGTAGCAGAAGCAGTAGCAGCAGCACCCCATATCTTGACAACTCAAAAATTTTGTTCTGATGGGGTTCAGAAATTGCATTTCCGTTGATGAGATTTCTCATGAACTTCTTCATATTCTTTAATTTCGAAAACAGCTGAGTCTTGGGGAAATTGGCATCAAATGATTCTTTCAGGAAAGCCACAAATTCTGTCCTTTCTGTAAAAGGGTTGAGTCGTTTTTCAGTTGAGAATCTGATAACACCATTTAAAATGATTATCTCCTCCTCAGCATTCGAACTCCTTTTCAATCCAGACGGTTGCTTCTCCTCAGTGGTTTTTTTCTCAATTCCAGACTCGTAATCTTCATCATCTTTTGGATTGTCATATGAATCTTCTACTCGTAAATCCTTGCAGGATTCTTCTTCTCCAAACGGGGCCGCTTTGACTTTTGTGACACCATGAAAGATATTTTAGGAACTCCCTTTTGGATTGCAAGTCTATAATATTTAAAAGAACAAATTAATTAAGGTAGCCGGATTGGAAATGAGAAAGATTTAATTGTGTGTATTGATTTGAATGGACGTGCTGGTTGAAACTATTCTATCCCAAGACTGTTTTTCCAAAACATCTCTGCAATTGGATCTGTGATTAATTTTCTGTCCATTACTGGTATAATATTCAAACCTCTCCATGTCTCTAATGAGTTCTACCAATTCTTCTTAGTAATATTAATTGCACATCGATATTGGAATCCTGTTCACAATAAACAGCATTAATTAATATTATATATATTCTTGAAACTACAGATTAGCAAGAAGAAATGAATACCGCTTGTTGACTATTTCATGATAAATATGTGTCATATCCCAATGCTTTGCGTACTGGTAATTAAATAATTTAATTAAGTTCAATTTAATTTATTATTTTATGTTAATATTAATTGTAGCTTTATTTGAACTAAACAAAATCCTTGGTTAAAAATTACTTTAAGAAGAATATACAATGTTCTTATGAATAATTTAATGTTAATATACATTTATAACAAATCCTTAATTACTATGCAAATTTATTTTAAAAATTTGAGTGCTTTTGCATATTTTCTGTATGCAATATTTTTTATGAAATTATATGTAATGTTTGTAGAATAAAATTTTAATCGCGAATAATAGTGTTATTTGTAAAGAGTATTCCATTAATTTTGGTAATTTGTAACTGTTGGTTCAATTAGCATATGGTCTGAAGTTCAAATCTTGTTGAAATTGAATTCATGAAGAATTTTAGTGGTAGAAGAGATTTAGGGTTCAAATCTCATTCACTTTGAATTGGGAAAGGTTTGATTTATTTTCTTATAATAATATTTTTTAAAAAAATTATGTTCACAATTCCTTGTAAAACTATTATGTGAGTGACATCTTATTAGTAATAATATTCCTCTCTAAAACTATTTTAAATAGCAAATAGATTACATTAAGATTGCAAATTAAATTGTATTAGACTAGATTAGGGATTCCTTTTTGAGTGAAATATTTAAATTTGCACAAATTTTTACTTTTTTCACTTCTATCCGTCAATAAATGCCTTAAATAAACATTTTACCTTTTTTCACTTCTATCCATCAATGAATGCTTTAAATAAACTATCAGTAACCTTAAAATGAGGAAGTAATTGGTTAAAAATCTCCATCCCCCTAAATTGTGGATGTAAATACTCAATACGAGTTTATCATTGTAGATTAATCAATTTTATCATTCATATTTGGGCTATATAATAATAAAACTTTTACATTCTCCAACTCACTCAACATATTAAATAAAATATTTATAAATGTTAGCCAATAACTTAACATGATCACTAAACTTTAAATTACTTATATACTAATAAATAGCAGTATTTTAAGAAAATATCAATACATGAACTATGGTAGTCACATCTCTATAAAAGAAAAAAAAAAACGTGTCCTTCCATACATTATAAGTAAGATACTTTCAAATTGAATGTCTTCATCTTTATGAATGAAATTCAATAAGTTATTTAATATTAAACTTAAATAGTTTCATAGACTTTTCAAAATGCTTTATGTAAACAGACAAAAATTTCTTTTTTATTATTACAAAATCAACATGAAAGCCAAAAGATATATCAAAATAACAAATATAAAATTATGCTAATAAGATCTATATGATCTACATGATCATAAAGGTAGCAAATTAATCTTCAGTCATGTGATCTACCAAAATAAGCTTTTATTTTTTTATATATTCATTCATGTTTCTCAAAGTAACATTTTAAGAATAAAAACTTTATGTCAATGTTATTATTTTGACCTTATTTTTTTATTCTTAAAGAATAAAACCTTTTCATAGTATTTTTATTTATATTGATAACTTTAGACCACCAATTATATTGCCTACAATATAACTTCATAACGTATAAAGTGTCTTTTGAGATAATCTCTCATTTTAAATTTTTTTCTAAATATATGCCTTTTGAGAAACAACTATAAATCTACTTTAGATTTGTCTATGAGATTCCTTACACTAATGAATAGCATCACCCATGTACTTCATTTAGAGATTTATGAGAGATTATTTTATCTCATATAATAAAAATAAATAAATATTTATAAGCAAAACTATAGATCTTATATAAAATTAGTATATATACCCTCATAAACCTTAAAGTGTATACATTTAGCTACAATATTCTCAAAAAAATCCAATGAGAAAATCACATTGTAGGATTTTATAAACCAACACAAATAGATTTTAGTCTACACACTAATCTTTGAAGTTTGCAAATTATATGATTTTTCTTTTCTTTGTAAAAACATTTAGGTTATTAAATGCTTCCTTTATACACTACTACAAAAATGGCCTTTCTTGACAGATTTAATCTTGACAAAAATGACTTATGTCATAATAATTTAACATAATTTTATCAATAAATAGTGCGCTAAAATAAAATTAAATTTCTTAATAAAAAAAATATGTATGATATAAAGCTTTTGGTAGAATCAATGAAAATAAATACTTTTATTTACTATAACTAAATACAGTAACCATAAGAATAATTTTAATAACTTAATTAAAATTTACTGTAGCTACAGATTGTTCCATCTTAATATAGCTACAATAAATAAGGTACAGTAACTAACAAAAACAATGTCGTTTTTGTGTTTAATCAAAAACTTCTACACTTAACACATTATTTGATCTACACTTATGCACCCTATCCTTACCCTCGCCGCTGACGATTGCAACATTACCCTAAAAAACCATCATTCACTTGTCATTTTCCGGTTAAATTGCGAACAATCCCTAAGTAATTTGTTGAGCAATTCGATTACTGGTTCCATTGTCAAATTTGGTGATTGGTAAGCTTAATTTTCTTCTTAGTTTGATTTCCGAGAACTTTTCTTATAGTGTAGAATATGGTTTCTTAGTATATATTGGTTTCTTTTTTCACTAATTTTTTATTTTTATTATTGATGCATCTTTAATTTTTTTAATTTTTATTAATAATGCATCTGTAATATTTCAATTTTTCTTAGGTTTTGGGTATTTTCATACTGTTCCTCTAAGGCTGATAATACTAAATTAAGCATTAAAAACAAGTTCAATTTTAAAGTAAGTTTTTCTTTTCATCCTTCTATTTATTATCTAGTATTATACTACGGACAAATCATGGATGAAATATGATAGGATGTCAAAAACATATGAAGATGGGGTTAATAGATTTTTAGAGTTTGCAATGCTTCATTATGAAAATGAACAATATATTAGATGTCCATGTACAAAGTGTGGCAATGCTATGTTTCAAACTTTTCGAGATGTCAAAAATCATATGTTTGTTTGGGCAATTGACCAAAATTATACCAATTGGACTTGGCATGGTGACAGTGATATATCATCAATTGAGTTTTCTAACCCTTACACAGATAATGGTTTTCCTACCACTCTTTAAATGGTTCATGATGCTTTTAGATATTGTGACAATGACCCTACAACATTTAAAGACTTACTAGAGGATGCTAAAAAACCACATTATCCTAGATGCACAAAATACACTAAATTATTTGGGTTAATGAAATTATACAATGTCAAAGGCAAACATGGATGGTCAGATAAAAATTTTTCAGATTTACATTGTTGTCTTAAAGATATTATACCATCAAAAAATTTATTGCCTACTTTTATATACGAGGCAAAGAAGCAAATCAGTGCATTAGATATAAATTATGAAAAAATCCATGCTTGTCTCAATGATTGTGTTTTATTCTAATACAACTATAGGGAAGAAATCAAATAAAGTGGCAGCAAAGATGTTGTGGTATTTTTCTATCATTCCAAGGTTTAGTTGTATGTTCCAATCTCCACATACTGTGAAGCTTTTGGCTTGGCACACAAATGAGAGGGAAAAAGATGGTACGCTTCGCCATCTTGCTGACTCTTAATCATGGTAATTGATGGATGAAATATGGCCTATTTTGAGAAAGAAAGTAAAAATCTTCGACTTGCACTTTCAGCTGGTGGGATTAATCGTCATAGTATACTAAGTAGTAAATACAATTGTTAGCCAGTTTTGCTTATAAATTACATTCTTCCACCGTGGTTTTGTATAAAAAGGAAGCTCATGCTTTTATCTTTATTGATATCAGGTCCTCAGTAGCTTGGAAATAACATTGATGTATATCTAGCCCCGTTGATAGATGACCTTAAAATATTATAGGATGTGTGAGTTGAGACATATGATGCATATAAGAAAGAATTGTTGACTATGTGAGCTAATCTAATGTGGACAATCATTGACTTTCCTGCATATGGAAACTTGTCCGGTGCTACAGTGAAGGGTTATTATGCATGCCCAATATCTAGAGAAAGCACAGATTCATGTCGTTTGAAGCACTCCAAAAAAATCGTTTATATGGGTCATCGTCATTTTCTTCTACTCGATCATTCATTTCGAAGACAGAGGAAAACCTTTAATGGTGACAAGACTATTGATCCACTCCTAAATAATTTATCAGCACCGCAAAGGTGCACTATTTTGGCCGTCGTGGGGTATTAAAGCATTGCCCTCGTAAGGCATTGAAACTAATACTGCGAAGGTGCATTGTTTGGGCTCTTGTAAGGCATTTAAGTAGGCCCTCATGAGGCATTAAAATTGGCACCGAGGAGATGCAATGTTTCAAAGCTTGTGAGGTGTTGAAGCTTTTATTGCTAAGGTACATTGCTGCTAAGGTACATTGTTTTGGCCATTTTGAAGCATTGAAGCCTGAATTGTAAAGGTGTACTGTGTCATCCTTATGGGGTGCTAAAATTGGCACTATAGAGGTGCATCATTTTTGCCCTTGTTACATATTGAAGCTTCCACTGTAAAGGTACATTGATTTGGCCCTCGTGGGGCATAAAAGCTAGCATAGCGGTGGTGTAGTGTTTTGGCCCATGCAACGCATTGAAGTTAGCATCGCAGAGGTGCATTGTTATAGCACTCATGAGGCATATAAGTTGGCACCATGGAGGTGCATTATTTTCACCTTTATGGGCGTAAAAGTTAGTCTTCGTGAGGAATTGAAGCTGGCACCATTGAGGTGCATTTTTTTGACTCTTGTGAGGAATTGGAGCCAACACCATAGAGACACATGTTTTTTTTTTTTTCCTCAAGAGGCATTAAAGCTTGGCTCTTATGAAACAGTAAAGTTGGCAAGGTGCACGTGTATTATTTTGACCTTTGTGGGCCATTAAAGTTGACATCACAGAGGTGTATTATTTTGTCCCTCGTAAAACATTGAAGCTTCGCGTTGTAAAGGTGAATTATTTTGGTCATGTGAGGCGTTGAAGGGACTAGCAAGATGCATTGTTTTAGCCCTCAAGAGGTAATGAAGTTGGTGTTGTAGAGGTGCATTGTTTTCAACCTTATGCAGAGTTGAAGCTACATCATAGAGCTACATTGTTTTGGCCCTCATGAGGAATAGAAGCTTTACCATTGTGAGGCATTGAAACTGACAGTATAGAGGTGCATTATTTAGCCTTCGTGACACATTGAAGCTGCTAGTACAAAGGTACATTGATTTGACTCTGATGGTGCATGGAATCTAGCACCACACAGGTGTAGAGTTTTGGCCCTCGTGGGGCTTTGAAGCTGGCAACACTGAGGTGCATTGTTTTCACACTTAGAGGTCATTGTTTTAGTCCTTATAAGGCATTGAAGCTGCGCCATAGAGGTGCATTGGTTTAGATCTTGTGAGGTATTGAAGCATCGCCCTTGTGAGGTGTTAAGACTAGCACCATGATGGCGCATTATTTTGGCCCTCGTGAGGTATTGAAACAGGCACTGGGGAGGTGCATTGGTTTGGTGCTTGTGAGGGATCGAAGCTGTTATCACGAAGGTACATTGTTTTGGCCATTTTAGGGCATTGAAGCTGACACTGCAGAGGTGTATTGTTAGGGATAATGTCCGAAAAGCACGTAATTTGTACACTTTTTAGAATAAATAAAATTAACATTTCTTTATACTTAATTATGTTAATATTTAATATCACAAAAATCCTATTTTATTTATGTAACCATAATCTTAGTATATGTGTTATATATACAAGAGGATTAAGATTATGGATAATAAACTGAAATAGTCCGTAATAAATTAATTAAAGTTGGGTTCTTTAATTAAAGATTACTAGTGCAGTCCACTAACATTAAGAATGTGATAGTTTTATTTGGACTATCAATGTAGTGATATTATAGTCAAGGCACTTTATATAATATGATTATATAAGATTAAATCAAACATAGTTTGAATTCTCATATAAATTTCGTTACTAACTGAGAATTCAAACAATGTTAACAGATGATCATATGCAGATTAATCTTAATCCTGAGTAATCATAAACTCTTGTTTATGTTATTAAGTATTTTGAGTTATTTGTTAAGGTTTGTTTTAACAATAAGCTCAACACTCGTATCTTGAAGATTTAATAGGATAAACAGTTAGGAATGTGACATACATATATAGAATCCATTCCTTTCTATTAGAAGTCAGAAAGATGGTTTCTTTAACTGTTAATTCTGGAATTGAATAATTTGAGCACTCAACTTATAACTGGTTTATAAATTAGTTGTTTAATGGAGAATCAATGAAACTTAATGATAAAAATATAATTAGAGGGGTAAAACGGAAAATTAACTTAACTTTAATTATGGACCATTTATAAAAGGTTGAACTGCATGTAGTGATTATATCAATGGACTATTCAAAATTTTCTAAGTAAAATATATTTATAATTTCAAAAGTTTAATTCCAAATTTTTAGTGGAATCATACTTGAATTAATAAATTAGATTAATTAATTAAAAAGTTTAATTAACTATCTAAATTTATTGGAGCTCGAAATTATAGGTCCATAGGTCCCTAATACCACCTCTTAAATCAGTGCAATAAATAATACAATGGATAAAATTATTACATTGAATATTTATATGTCCAGAAAATAGTTTTTTGGAATACATATGTAGATTTAACTAATTAATTAAGATTAATTAATTAGTAAGATATTTTAAGGAAAATATTTTTCATTAATATCCAAATAATTTAATTTATGAATTAAATGGATAAATTCTCATAAAGATATTTATCCCCTTTATCATCTTTTTCAACATTAATTTTGAATTAATTAGAGTTTCACTTTTATTAGAAGTTGTTTTGCAAATTTAATTAATTAACGAATGTTATTAATTAATTAATTTTATTTTAATTGAAATTATTTTAATTAAAATATTACTTCTATTAGGAGTTTTCTTACTTATTTAATTAATTAATAAAATATTATTAATTCATTCAATTATATTCTAATTAAAATTCTTTTAATTAAAATAGAACTGATATAAAAAAAACATAAAGGGTGGAAACCCTAAGATCTAAATTTAAAAACAAGTTTTTATTTTGACATACTATAGAGAAAAATTAGTTTTTTTCTAAATACCATTGTATTACAAAAGAAGCCTACTATTTTCTTTACTGTAACTATTGGAGGATTAGTTTGGAAATCACTGGTGAAGAAAAACTTGTAGCAAAAGTAATTTAAAAGCATCAAGAGATATCTGTTCTTTTCTTTCTTTTTAGTTATATTAAAACCATATACTCATATAATTTTTTATAATTGTCCTGGCTAAATTTTTCGTTCTTTATTTTAAAATTTTCTAACATGTATTGTTTTGGTCTTCATAAGGCATTGAAGCTAGCACTGCAAAGCTTTATAGTTTTTGCCCTGATAGGTCGTTGAAGCTGGCACCGTGGAGGGATATTGCTTTCGCCCTCGTGACATATTAAAGCTGCTACCATAAAAGTCATTGATTTGGCCTTTGCGAGGTATGAAAAAGGGGGCACAGTGGACGTGCAAAGTTTTTACCCTTGTAGGGCATTGAAGTTAGCACCGCAAAGGTGCATTATTTTTGCTCTTAAGAGGCATGTAAGTTGGCACTAAAGAGAAGCATTATTGTGATCCTAATGGGGCATCGAAGCTAGCACTGTGGAGGTGTGTTATTTTGGCCTTCATGGGCCATTGAAGTTGGGGTTGCAGAGGTGCATTGTTTTGGTTCTAGTGGGCTATTGAATTTTTGCCCTCATGAGGCATTGAAAATAACACCGCAAAGATGCATTGTTTTGGCCCTCATGAGGCATTGAAGTTGCCACCACAGAGGTATATTATTTTGGCCCTTGTAGGGCTTAGAAGCTAGCACCATAGAAGTACATTATTTTGGCGCTTGTAAGGCAATGGAATTGACACCACGGAGGTGCATATTTTTTGCCCTTGATAGGCATTGAAGCTGGTGTTTGGGAAGAAATACCCTGATGTTAGTAAAGCCAAATGTCAAAGAGTACTTGGGTCGAATTCTACTGAGTTAAAGAGATTAGACATTAATATTGTTCACCTCGAGGTAGCCTATATCAGACTCAAGGTGAACTCCTATCAACGTTAAATTGTCAAACTAGCCTAATTCCAAATATTGAGCTCAGGTCAAGAGAAAAGTCACACCTCGAGTAAGAAGATCGTAGGGATAATTGCCCAGGACCCCTTTTCCCTTTAAAACTCACTTCATGGTTATCCATTACCCAAGTACCATGGAAGATATTCCTTAAAACTCTCCATCATTGACCACTATGCCGATATCACGAGAAATAATATTGTCTTCAATTATAAATCACGAGTTCAAGTTAATGGATGAAATCTCACCTCAAAAATAACCATCAGTGAGGAAATAGTGGGAAGGTCGTGGGGATAACCATTAGGACCCTGATCTCCTTGAAACTCTTTTCATGGTTATCCATTACCTTGGTGACGTGGACAACATTTAATAAAAATTTCACCTCAATTACCCAAATATCAACTATTTCGAAGAACATCTTTAGTTTGCAAAGTCGTGAGCTTGGAAGAAAAGGAAAATTCCTACCTTAGGAAATTTTCTATGAATGAAATAGTTGCAATCGAATGATGGGAAAATCAATGAATAACTGTCCAAAATCTTATTTTCCATAAAAATCTCACCAATTTTGACTCTCCCACAAATATGGTATAAGTTGACTCAAACTGGATATATAAAAGTAAGAAACTATAGAGATAAGTATGTTCTAAGCTTTTTACCCTTGCTAAAGCTCTATGAAATTCTTGTCTTACTAATCTTCTTCTTAAAAAACTATGTCTAACTTAAGCATTAGAGTGTTTTTGTCGAGAAATAGCCTTTCTTCTGATTTTGTTTTCTTTTCTAGGTTTATCCATGGCACAATAGGGGATATGTTGTTCAATATCGGATTGTCAAAATTCAACACCAACAACTAGCAAGGCAGAGGTGCATTATTTTGACCCTTATAGGTCATTGAATTTGGCATTGCGGAGCTAAAATTTAGTCCTTGTGAGGCATTAAAGTTGAGACCGTGAAGGTGGATTATATTAGCCCTTGTAAGGCATTGAAACTAGCACAGTGGAGGTGTATTGTTTTGGCCTTTTGTGAAATGTTGAAGTTGGTATCATTAAAGTGAATTTTTTTGGCTCTCTTAGGGCATTGAAGCTAGCACTGCAGAGGTGCATTATCTTTATTCAAGTAGGGCATTCAAGCTGGCAACATAGAGGTGCAGTGTTTTGGCTCTGCTAGGGCATTTAAGCTATCACCATATATGTACATTATTTTAGCTCTCATGAAGCATTAAAGCTAGCACCGCAGATATGCTTTGTTTTATTCCTTATGGGGCATGGAAGCTGACACCCAAGAGGTGCATTTATTTGACCCTTATGAGGTATTGAACATAGTGCCAAGAGGTATGTTCTTTTGGCCTTTGTAAGGCAGTGAAGTTTTGCTCTCATAAGGCATTGAAATTGGCACGGTGGAAGTGCATTATTGTGGCCTTTGTGACATACTAAAGCTAGCATTGTCGAAGTGCATATTTTTTTCTCCCTTATAGGGCAATGAAGCTGGCACCGCGAGTTGTAGTGTTTTTACCCTCATAGGGCATTTAAGCAGGCAACGTAGAGTTGCAGTGTTTTGGCTCTCGTGGGACATTTAAGTTGGCACCGTAGAGATGCATTTTTTTGGCACTCATAAGGCATTAAAGTTAGTACCATGAAGTTGCATTGTTTTGGTCTTTATGAGGCATTGATGCTGACACACTAGAGGTTTATGGTTATAGCCCTTATGCAGTATTGAAGTTGGCACCACAGAAGTACATCCTTTGGCCTATGTAAGGCAATGGAGTTTTGCCATTGTGGTGCATTAAAATTAACACTGTAGAGGTGCATTGTTTTGGCCTATATGAGGCATTAAAGCTGGCATCTGCAAAGGTACATTATTTTGGCCCTCGTGGGGTATGGAAGCTGGCACCATAGAGATGTATTGTTTTGGCCCTCATGGAGTATTAAACCAGACACTAGGAGGTGTACTATTTTATAATTCTTAAGGCATTGTGAAAGTGCATTATTTTGGCCCTTATGGGGCATTAAAGCTAGCACTATAGAGGTGCATTGTTTTGACCCCTTGAGAGGTATTAAAATTGGTACTACGAATCTATATTGTTTTGGCCCTCGTGAGGCATTGTAGTTGGCACCACAGAGGTGCATTATTTTGGCCCTTATGAAATATTAAAGCTGGCACCATTGAAGTACATTTTTTGGCCCTCGTAGGGCATTGAACCTGGCACAACACAGGTGCATTCCTTTTACCATTTTAGGGCATTTAAACTTATAGCGCAGAGGTGCGGTGTTTTGGCTCTTATAGGGCATTTAAGCTAGCATCGTGGAGTTGCATTGTTTTGGTATTTACGAGGCATTAAAGGTGACCCCTTATAGATGCCTTATTTTGGCCCTCATAAGGCTTTAAAAGTTGGGGCCATAAAGGTACATCCTTTTGGCTCTCATGAGCCATTGAAGCTTTGACCTCTTAAGGCTTTAAAATTAGCATTACGGACACTCATTTTTTGGGCCCTTGTGAAGCATTGAAGTTGGCACCATAGAGGTTCATTGTTTTGACCCTTATGGGGCATAAAAGTCAACACTATTCCTTTTCTCTCGTGATGTATTAAAACTATACTGTAGTCGTGCATTATTTTGGCGCCGGTTTAAGCATTGTAGTTAGCACAGTAGAGGTGCATTATTTTGGCTCTCGTTAGACATTGAAGTTGGCACCTTGGCGGTATATTATTAAAAATTGCACTATAAATATGCATTTTGTTTTTTGAAGCACCCTGTATGAGCATTATTTTGGCGCCGGTTAAGCATTGTAGCTTATTTTGGCACATTGATAGAGGCACTATAAATATGCATTGTTTTAGCACCCATGAGGCATTGTAGCTAGCACTATAGAGGCATATTATTTTAGCTCTCATGAGACATTAAAATTGGCACCATTAAAAAGTATTCTTTTTTACCTTCATGGGGCATTAAAGCTAGCATAGCAGAGATGCATTATTTTTACTCTCATGAGGCATTTTAGCTAGCACAATGAGGTGAATAGTTTTGGCACTCATAGGGCATTAAAGCTGGTGCCGCAAATGTGCATCATTTCTTTGTGTAGTATTAAAGCTAGCACCACAGAGGTGCAATTTTGGCATTGAAGTTAGCCCTTGTAAGGCATTGAAGCTTCTCCCTTGTGAGGTATTGAAATTAGCACTACGGAGGTGTATTGTTTTGGCCTTCGTGTAGTATTGAAGCCAGCACTGCAAAGGTGCAATTTTTGCATCGAAGCTAGCCCTTGTAAGGAATTGAAGCTTCTCCCTTATGAGGTATTGAAATTAGCATCGCGAGGTGTATTGTTTTAGCCTTTATATAGTATTGAAGCTAATACCGTAGAGGTGCAATTTTAATATTAAAGCTAGCCCTTGTAAGGCATTGAAACTTCTCCCTTGTGAGGTATTGAATTTAGCACCACGGAGGTGTATTGTTTTGACCTTTGTGTAGTATTGAAACTAGCACCACAGAGGTGCAATTTTTGCTCCTTGTGGACATTGAACGCTATAGTGTAGAGGTGCATTGTTTTAGCCCTCATGAGGCATTGCAGTTGGCATCGCGAAGGCACATTGTTTTGGCCCTTGTCGGGCATTAAAGCTAGCATCATGAAGGCGCATTGTTTTAGCCCTCTTGGGATATTGAAGTTGGCACCATTGAAGTGCAAAAAAGTTCTCATAGGCAATGAAGCTAGCACCATCGTGAGTCATTGAAGCTGGTACAAGTGTAATATTTTGTCCATCGTGTGATATTGAAGTTGACACAGTAGAGTTACATCGTTTTTGCAAGTTGTGAGGCATTGTAGCTGACACTATGAAGGTGTATTATGTTGGCCTTCATGAGGCATTGAAGTTGGCATTCATGAGGTGCACTATTTTAACCCTTGTAAGGCATTAAAGCTTTGCCCTTGTGAGGTATTAAAACTGCCACAACAGAGTTGCATTGTTTTGGTCTTTATAAAGCATTAAAGCTGCCACCCTGGAGGTCCATTGTTTTGGCCTTCATGGGCCATTGAAGCTAGTGCCTCAAAAGTACATTTTTTTAGCCGTCATGAGGCATTGAAGTTAGCATCGCAGAGGTACATTGTTTGGCCCTTATGGTGCATGGATGCTGGTACCACAAAGGTGTATTGTTTTAGTGATCATTGGGCATTAAAGATTACATAAAAGAGGTGCATTGGTGTTGCCCTTGGCGAGCATTGAAGCTAGCACTGTAAAGGTGCATTATTTTGCAACTCTTAAGGCATTAATGTTGCACCACAAAGGTGCAATATTTGACCCTTATAAGGCATTAAAGTTGGTGCTATAGAGGTGCATTATTTTTTACCTTGTCAGGCATTGAAACTAGCACTGTGGAGGTGCATTGTTTTGGCCCTTATGAGGCAATAAAGCTAGCACTGTAGAAGTACATTGTTTTAGCCCTTATAGGGCATGGAAGCTGGCACAATAAAGATGCCTTGTTTTAGCCCTTGTGGGGTATTGAATCTAGCAACACGAAGGTCAATTATTTTGGCATTCGTGAGCCATTAAAAATGGCACTACAAAAGTAAGTTGTTTTGGCCCTCATTAGGCAATACAGCTAGCACTCTAAATGTGCATTATTTTAGCTCTAGTAAGGCATTGAAGCTTTTCCCTTGTTAGCTATTAAAACTAGTTCCGCGAAGGTGCATTGTTTTCACTCTCGTGAGGCACTGAAGCTAGCACTGTAGAGGTGCATTGTTTTGGCCTCATAGGGCATTGAAGGCTACACTATAAAGGTGCATTGTTATAGTGCTCGTGAGACATTGAAGATGGTATCTTGTTTTGGCCCTTGTGAGGCATTGAAGCTGGCCCCGTGAAGGTATATTGTTTTTACCCTCGTGAGGCATCAAACCTAGCAAGATGGAGGTGCATTTTTTTTTTGGCTCTCGTGGAGCATTGAAGCTAGCACTGCGGAGGTGCATTGTTTTAGTCCTTTTGAGGCATCAAAGCTGGCTTGTTTTGGCCTTTGTGAGTCACTAAAAGTGTATTGTTTTGGCCTTCATGAGGCACTGAAGTTGGCACTGTGGAGGTGTATTGTTTTAGCTTTCTTGAGGCATTGATTCTGGCATTATAAAGGTGAATTATTTTGATTGTCATGGGCTTTAAAGCTAACATCATATAGGTTATTGTTTCCTTTTTAGTCTTTTTCTCTTGGAAATGGTGAATAGATGAAGTTTTATACAATAGTACCATAATTTGATTAAACACAAACAAATCAATAAAGCCATATGTAGTCAAAACACTTATGTTATATACATTAATTAAATGTCTTACCTATTCACGACTAAAGGTGAGCAAATTCAGGTTCGTTTGTTTTTATGGCTTTCTTAAAAACTAAATTGAACCCAAAATATATATACTGTGAAATCGAATCGAACCAAATCGACTCAGTTTAGTTTAATCCAATTCGATTTCACATCTCGATTTCAAGTTTGGTTTTAGGCTCAGTTCCAAGAATTTTAGGATATTTTCATATAAGTCTCTACTTTATACATAAATTATATAAAAAAATTTTTAATATTTATAATAATTACTCCTATTTTTCTATGAATTTATGCAAATAAATATAAATATTTTATTTTATTTGTAGTTTTAATAAAAATTAGGGATTTAAATAAAATTTTATGGTCAATTTTGATTCGGGTTCCGTTTTAACCAAACTCAAATTGAATTGATTAGTTCAATCTTGAAGTGAAACTGAACTTGTTTTGGAACCAAACCAAATTGAATCAAACAGTTCGGTTCGGTTCTGTTCGGTTAAACATTTTTACCCAATCCTATTCATGATATATAAAAAAAAGGTTAGAGGAGAGTATGCATCAAACGATAATTCAAATTTATTTGGTTGGTATAATATTATATTTTATTAATGTATTCAAAATATAAATTTTCTTTAATAAAAAGAGATCAATTTCAACTTAACATACACAATTATTTTAAATAACACTTATTTATCATAGTTTAACTAGAAATAATTAACTATGATCTCTTTCTTTATTATTTCTTTATTTATGCTAGTAATTGATGATTTTTTAAATTATGAAGATAATTATGCAATTATAAAGGGAGACAAAAAACTATGAAGATAATTCAAAATTATATTACAATGAATTAAAAATCATAGTATCTTCAATTAAATACATAAGTATAGTATGCTTAAAATAAATATATAAATAAATTATAAATTTTTTGGGCTGTATTTTAGATAATTAAAATGTACTGAATATATAACAATTATTTTATTAAGTCATTACAGTAAAATGCTAAAGTTTCACATAGTTTTGCTATAAATCATAAATATTTAAAATTGAAAATCATATATAAATTAATAGATAAAGATATTTAGTTTGTTGATAAATCATATATACTTACACCTGAATGGTATTGAATATGGATTATTTGACTTAGAACAAATTTTTTATTATGGACCTCTCTGATAATTATATTGACAATATTATTATTATTATTATTTGAAAATATTATTTTTCTAAGTTTAGTGGTGTTTTTTTTAATATTACTTTTTTAAATATTACATTAAAATTCATATATATGCAGCATATTTATTAGGAGTTTGAATATGACAATTATATTACTCTCCATATTTCTACGCACACCCTAAATACGTAGGTATAATTTTTTCACAAATTGAAGAGAATCTGCCCACGCTCTAATATGATAAAAAACCCTACTATATTGTTTGTATGCGAAAAAAGACCCTTCTTTCACTTAGATGACACCAATTGTTATACTATATTTTTTCACCTAATATCAACTAATAAATTTATTTGTATATGAAAAAAGACACTTTTTTTCTCCTTTCTTTTCCTTATGTACTTGTTAATTTATTAGGTTATTTAAAAAAGTGAAAAACATCATTATCCCTTCATTAGAATCTGACTTGACTCAATACCCCCTATTTGATCAAAATACCCCAAAACTCCTCTATTGTTAAGGATATTCAATTAAATTAATAGAAAAATATTGTTTTATCATTTTGCCTTCACATATATAGAGTAGTCATGAGAATTAGGGAATGAGCCAAAAAAGTTGATGTTTGCATATATAATACTATAATATTACATGACTAATATGTTATTATATTATACCATATTTGTTATTAATCTATTTAATGTAAAAATAAACCTGAATGAGTCAAAAAAAGGGTGATGTCAGCTATGGTAGATATTGGAGCCGTTGGGAGGAATAAAGGGTGGAAAAAGGGGCAGAAAATATGTTCAATTTAAACACTTCTGTCTTGCCTTTTAAATGTTACATATTCACCCAAAATTGCACAACTTGAATGCCTTTGTCTTGCCATTTACCTACCTGCTACTAACCCAAAATTTTACAACCACCATTTAACTCAGTTATGTATAAGGCAAACACCCAGTTAAGCAATCAAACATTTTGTAGGAGATGGCTTCATCCACTAAAAGATCAAGATTAGAATATAACATGATCAAGGGCAAGGTAATAAAGTTCAGGAATAATATATGTAATTAGGTGAAAGACTAGGTTAATGGATATTAGAATCATTAAAAAATCCTAACAAGCTTGATTTTTACTACATTCAAAAACCATCCTATGGCTATTTCAGTTTTTGGAAACCTATAAAAGGAGAATATGCCTTCTAAGAAATAAGTGGTGAAAATAGCACATCAAGCTTTCCAAATTATGCTGACCAAAATGTACAATCCCAGCAATATGATAATATGGCAAAACAAAAAGAAGATAGGATGGGAAAAATAGAATAAAATTGGGAGTAATGCAGAAGATGTTCGTGACATGCATAATTTTAATATGCATTTGTATACTAATGCTACTGAAGAATTGGAAGAAAAAATGCAACAACAAAAAATTATAGCATGCTATATATGTTTGCCATTAAGAGACAACAAATGGTTTGATTGTTTGAATGTAAGGAGAAGGCATTTTTAATTTGTCAAATGTCAAACACATATAGCAAAAAGATATAAAATATCACTAGCATTTTCTGCATGTGCGTGCATTGTGTTCATTGATTTGGCATACAAACACATGTTCCATGCACATACTAAAATTGTAAATCATATTCAGCCAGCCACAAAATAAATAGCAAAAAAGACAAAAACACAGTATGTAATTGTATGGGTCATCTCTGCATATAGTCAGCTTCAACTATATATAACTATCATATGCCTTGCATCCTCTGGTCATTGCTGAATAATGAAAAAAAACATACAAAAAGTGATCATTTATGCTTACCTACAAAATGCACAAGAAGCAAAGGAAATAATATTCAAGAATAAATTGTAATGGTACCTTGCTTAACACATAGAATCAATAAAAAATAATCATTGTTGATTACCCTCAACATAAGGCTTTGATGGTTTGTTTGAGTTGAGCTAATGGTTGTAAATGTATGCCTCCTCATTCTTTTTACCACAAGTTGACGTTGGTCATTGCCTTCATTATTAGTTTGCAACAGAACCTGCAAAATTGGTTAAGCCTGCATTCGAAGAAAATTAGCAGCACGTAATCAATTGGACAAAAAAAAAAGGTAATCAGTTGAACAAAATAACACATGTAAACTAATCTAACCATACGTAACTTGCAGAAGTAGGTAACTTGCCCCTAGACTTTGCCTAGCTGTTATTATTGCTTGTAAAGGTTCCCTGCATCTAAAAGCATTAGTTTTCAACTGAAAAAAAGAAAAACACTTATTTAAAACACAACAAAAACACAGACTAATTCGTGGGACATGTTTTCTGATGTGGTCTAATACATTGCATATTCCATAGAGGCAACATCTTAGGCATATCAGCATCAGGCCATCTTGCTTCATCGGGGATGGGGTGAATAATTTTTTAATATGTTCGTGAGTAAGGTTCAGCTGTAAAGGTCAAGTCTACGAAGTCAATAGGGCTACCACTAGTGTGCAAAATACATGCCACTACATGTTTATATGGCATCCCATTGATTTGCCATCCAATGCAATCACATATTTGATTGTTAAGGTTAACCGTGTAGTGTCTTTCCTTGTCAAGACAAGTCTCCACCACTTCAAATTCTACATGGCTAGCTCTCATAACAAGCAATTTCCTAGAAACCTAGCAAGTGTGTTGAGTTTCTTTAGTCTGTGAGGCTTTTTCATAGCCCACTTCTCTACATTCTTCCTCCTATTAATCATCCGCTGCATAATCTTAATTCAAATGAAGTCCAACAATTCTAGCACTAGCTTAGTCCTGAATTCATTCAATGTGCCATTCCAGTTTTTTGTCACATTGTTGGTAACATGTTCTGCTTTGCATAATGGGATGAATTTATGGCAAGTCCATATATAGGGCTTACTATCTACCAACCATTTATAAGCAGCGCTATCTAATCCATGTACTGCATCCATTATAAGCTCAAAGTCTTCCTTATTTTTTGCCCTCACACACATCCAAAATAGCTGTATAAGGCTGTATAAGGGCTTCAAATAAATGTTGCTTTTTGAAGTTGCCATACACATGCCATGCATAGTACTTTATTTTAATGCTTAGAAACACAAAATCAATAACTGCCACCAAATCCTCTGTCTATCTGACATGATGGCCAAAGCCATATGTTTTGGAATAACCATATGCTATCTAAACAACTCTAAAAAGCCATGTTCAACTATCCTAGTTCTCATGCTTGCAAATGAACACAGCTCAATGGAACTATGCCATTATTAACATATAATTTACTACCAGCAATAACACTCCACCAAAATAGAGCTTTAGGTATGCCCTATCCAGCCCTACAAACCTCTTACAACCTTTCATGAAACCATGCTCTTGTGCCTTGAAGCTCATAAAAAAAACTTTTGAATCTTGAATTTGAATCATTTGCATCTCGCTGTATCTTAAATGTAGCCTATTTATTGCTCATGAGAAGCATGTTTGCAAGCTTTTCAACTTTGCATATAACTTGTCGAAATTAGAGGAAGCAATTTTCAAGGCTTCATTTCCAATTGTACAGTTTTCTCCTTATTGTTGTAGAACCAAATCTTATTCTCAACTTAGTAGCTTGCATAAAATCCAATACTAGGATTGTTTTTCACAGTGGAGTACAACTTCTCTGCAATCTATGAAGCTATTACTTCTGGATTCTTGATTACCCTTTCATATGTGTGCTCATGCTCACTCATAGTTTTTATCATGAATATAACTTTATCTACAAGCACTAATGCATATATCTTCTATTGCCATTTGGGCAAGGCATAAAAAATGGTTACCTTTGTCCTTTTATTCATTAATCTATTTAACATAATAGCTTTCTTGATAGCATATTCTCTCAAGCGGGCCCTTTATATATGTATTGTGTTGAAGGTCTAACCAACTTAAAGCTCAATGTCTTCACTTTTGCCTTACCCTCTATACATTTTATATCTTATTTCTCTGGTCATGTTCTCAAGTACATCACCTCTGTCACCCTCCACAACAGCTATTTCTTCACCTACACTATCATATTCTGACATATCATCCTTTGTAGAATGAGATTCATAATCATCAAGGCTCAATGATATCTCATTATCTAACTCCAATACATCTCCTTCATCCTTATTAGTCTAATAGATACTTTCATCACTATGCACCTCACCATGTTGATCATCTTCATCGTCTTCAGATACCTTATCAATAAGTGCATCAACACCATCATCAACTTCTTCTTACCCATAGGCTTATTTTCTACTACTTTGACAAGCGTCAAATAATTTGCCTATTACTAGGAGCAAATCATCATCTATATTAGGAGGCAAATCCTAATGGCTAGTAGTGGTGTTGTATATGAGGAATCAGAAATACCATCTCCTGGATTATGGTCTGTATTCTATGGGGGTGGACTCATTTCAGGGTCTAAATACTGTGGTGGTTGTGTTTTGTTAGCTTAAGTTACTTGGGAAACAGGTTGATTACCTTAGTCTTCGGGTTGGGTTAGATTTGAATGCATAGTTAGGCCTTCTTAGGAATCTTAGGCCTCATTGTAAGTGATAAAGAGGCATCTTTGAACTAATTCATACTGATTATTTGGTACAAAGCCATTAAGTGGTGGAGAAAAAGCCATATGCAATAAACTAATCTCAAACTTCACATTTTCTCTGCCCTTATCTAAATGCATCTCCAAGAATCTATGAACTACTTATCTATTTCCAGCACAATCTCTTTTTTGTCCAAGGTCGATCCACTCACACAGAAATTCTCATCTTCGAATTTTGGCCTTTTAGACATATCCTTCATCATATCATTGATTGTTGCCACCAAACTCATATGGTCCAGGTCATACACTCTTAACTCATGGTCCACCCCACAAGAATTAACAAACAATCGAACTAGATGAAGCTGCCAAAAAGCAAGATACTTACTTTACATATATCCATAAATAGACAATATAAAACTATTACTCTGTTTCTTCACCAACAACCTAAATCAACAATAAATGTACATTAATAACAAAGCAATAAAGTAGCACAATGCCATTGTGGAGTACAAAAGAAGAAAATGATTTACAAAGCAAACAAAAAATGATGTTAGTGTTTGAAGTGGTACCATAGTAGAGAATATATATGCATGCAACACAAACACAAAGCCTTATACACAAAACACAGACCAAAATGCAAACCCAAACCCATATGTACTATAAAAAACACTCGCACTCTGAATTCACTTCACCACACACCAAAAAAATATAACTTCAAACCCACACATCCACATACTGTATTTTCAAATGCATACCCATAATTTTTGCTAACATAAATAGCAAGCAAACACCACATTCAATCTTTACCAATTCATGTGTAGTCACACTTACCTTCATTTTGCTCCTAGATATCAAAGCTTTAATATCCTTTAAAATCGCACTTTTGGGTTGACAAAGCATTAACTGAATGAAATGAACGAGCCCTTCTCTTCACAAGCAAAATAAATTTACAAATATTCTCTCTAACCGAATGAAACAAAGACGATTATGAGATCTACGGTTTATGTTGCACTGGATTGGCAACAAAGTAAGGAAAAGCTAAATGAAAATGAACAGACACCGCATAAGAAGAAAGAGAGGGTGTTTTATTGTTTTTAAATCTTCTAAAATATGTCACATGCATGTCAGACAACTCTTGCCATGTTGGCTCTATTTTTTCACTTGCCTAAAATATCTTTTTACCTTTAAAGTGAATTTTCACTGACATTGTCTTAATGGCAGGGGGGTTTAAGGGTATTTTGATCCATAAAGGGTATTAAGTCAAGTCAGATTCTATCGCGAAAAGGGGTAATGGTGTTTTCTCCTTTGAAAAATTAATACAAGTAGAATTCTAATTGGAGCTAACCAAGCACTTAGCGGAATTCTAATTAAAGATAATTTAGAATTTTTTCTTAACTTTAATTTGGATAAAATAAGACTGCTTAAAAAAGACTCTTCATTAAGTCTAACCTTAATAATAAATGTTAATTGAAGTTTTATGAATTTGAAATTTATCCTTTATCTTTTGGATCATTTTTGTTTAATATAGGTCCAAATAACTATTCTACCGGACTAATATACAAGTGAAAATCGACTGAATTTGGAAGTTGGAAAAGCTGGCCAAAATTACTCAAAATGCCGCAACTATAAACAGGGATGGAGCTATGTAGGGACAATAAGGGGTAGACACCCAAGAGGCTTTTCTTTTGCTGTTGAAGTCATAGCCAATATGTGTACAACATTTAGACTTTTTCTTTTTGTGGTGGGATGGGATTTAAACTAGGTTGTTTGTTAGCCAAGATACCTTCCTTATCTTAAATTGTTGACCACACTTGATCACTTAACCAGAAACTACTTGAACCCTTAACAGCTTGCATCTTATGAGCCTTTATGTTATGTTTCTTTATGGTGAGCCTAGGATGAAGTATTTAAGAAGACATATAAAAGACAATTTCTTATGTATGAAATGGAAATGTCATGAATTAATCATTGAATTTTATATTTTTCTATTAAACTTTTTCCTTAATCTCATAATCAAGTGAAGTCACCATCTATGAAGAATATTTATCTCCTTCATAACTATAAATTTATAGGATATGGTCTAGATCATATTAGACATGTGTGCAATTTTGGCTTAATTAATGTTTGAACTTTCTTAAAAATTTTCAAAGTATGTAAAAGTAGCTAGTCCATCATTCCATGATCAATGTATACAGGAGTGATTACCAAAAATTGCATAGAAAGATAAAGGATGAAATATATAAGATGTTTTTAGTCAGAGAAAACTAACCTAATACTAAAGAAGTACCTAGACAAAGTAAACCTAGTCTTGTTCTCCTACATCCTTGGAACTATCCAATTGTGCAACTATGTTTAATAGTAGAGAGCAATTCAAGTGCTAGGAAACTACAATCTAGCATCCAAACAACTTCATGCAGTTGTCTATGCAATATACTACACTGTCCCACTTCTCTTTTAGTCAGTTGTTCCAAGTTCGGTACTCAATTTTCTTCACCACATTTCTAATGATAAGTTTCTAATCTAATAGTTCTTACTTTTTCATAATTTAAGCTACTTATTTATATCCCTTGCATGCATAACATTTTATGATTAGGCTTGTTAAATTGCTTAGAAAGTTCATTAGTAGTTTTCTATCTTTTCTTTAGGCATTAATTCACTAATTTGGCTTTAATTCAGGCACTTGTAGGGACTATTGCACAACTGGAATATTGCCTGGTGGCTACATAAGAAGGGTCCTGTCTTTGTTGCCTCTTTAAGCCTTTTGGAACTATTGCCATTGTAGTGATCATGGTGATTATGTTCCTTGGCAAAACCCCTCATCTTGGCAAGTAAATGACATTCTACATTTTGACTATTAGCTTTTGTTTTCTACACAATGGCCGCCAAGAAACAGATCTCTATCACTTTCATTAATATTGAGTTCTTATTAATATTTAGATGCTAAATCATCTCTCATGTTTCTTCACTAATCTTGTTGTCATCCTTAAAAGTATATGGATAGTGCCATAAATATATGTATAATCTTTATGCAATGCAATTTGATTGGAGCTATGGTAATCGCTTTTGTATGCTTGTAATATGGGGACAAGCCAAAGAAAATAACAAAATTTAGGGGTTACAACCAAACTAAAGGATTTAGTTAGGCTATTTTTGATGATCCTAAAGAAAAAACAAAAGATAAATGTTGCACAGCAGAATGAACAGACCCAATTCAAGAATATATTTCAATGGAACAATCTAAGCCTTCATGAATTGAAACTAACTGAAAATTAGTCAATAATAAGAAATCACAGAGAAAGAATGAAAACATGCCAAAAAAATGTATTAAGAACACGCGATATAAGTGATTCAGCTGAAATGGCTTACATCCATTGTCAAACTAGCTCAAAGGGATTTTCCACTATCAAGAAAAAAGATTATAAGCTCTCATTTACAAGATCTCAAGAAACTTCAAAGTCCCTCTTGAATACAATCTTGTGAAGTCTTAGCTTTCTCTTTCTTAGTTTCTAAATCTAAAAATAGTGTTAACTTCTCTTTTGGAAGACTAAGACTTTATGTATACATATGTGTCAATAATAAAATAACGAATTCTATTATTTAGCTTCTAACTAACTCTCACACTTTCATGGTACTAGTCAGTTGCAGTTCCCCTCGCATCAATCTTGAACTTCACCTAACTAAAAAACTTCTAACCAATCTTAAACTTATCACCTTACCTGAACTTTTGATGTAGGACGACTTGAGTCTTTTTATTTTTATTTAATATATTTTTTTTTAATTTTTACTTTCCTTATTTTGGTAGGATTTTATTTTTCATTTTTTTTAAGTTGACTTAGGTTTTCTCCATTATAACAAGGAAGCTTGTAGTATTGTTTAATCATCTATTATTCAATAAAATTTATTCAAAAACTTTTGAAACTTTGATTTCGTTTATCTCAATGTTTTTCGCTTTATCAATGGTGCATAATAGCGATATAGGAAGCAACCATCGCACTGACAATGTACAGGGGATACATGAATTAACAATGGAGACTATTCATGCAATAGCCATGGAAGCCAAAAGGGCAACTTCAAGGAATTCACTCAAACTCTTTGTCAAGAATTGACAAATTTTGATCAAAGATTGGAAAGGCTAGAACTAGGCGGCAACAAGATAGTTGGATATAAGCGTAGGACAAAAAGGATCTTGCCCTGTGGTCTGACGCTAATGCTGCAACCACTTAGCATTATTCAAGACAGAACTCAGCGAGATAAAGATTCAGAGGAAGACATAATTGACCAGGTTTTGTTAGGACACGTGGAAGTGGGAATTATGGTGGTTATAAGATAAACCTAGATCTTCTTATGTTTAAAGAGAGTTGCACGTAGAAGACTTCCTTGATTAGTTGGCCAATGTAGAGAACTCTTTTAATTATATGGATATTCTTGATGAGAAGAAAGTGAAATTAGTAGTCATGAGGTTAAAAAGCGGTGCATCCGCTTGGTGGAAGAAGGTTCAGAATAAATGACAGTGTAAAGAAAAAGACACAATAAGGTCTTGGGAGCACATGAAACAAAAGATGAAAGCTCAAGATTTACTCTCTCATTATGAGCAAGATTTATTCAAGCAGTTAAATAATTGCCAACAAAAAAATCATTTTGTTGATGATTATGTTAAAGAGTTTCATAGGTTATGTTATAGGAATAACTTGAAAAAGTTAAAATCGTAATTGCTTGCCAAATTCAGTGGAAGGTGTGAACTGACATGCTAGACCAGCTCGACATGTATACAATTTGGGATTTTTCTAAAGCTGTGAATAAGGCAAGACAGTTAAAGAGGCAATTAAAGTGACCTGTTATTAGATCACAAACTGTAGCACGACAATTTTTGACTTCACCAAATCAAGCACAAAAAAATAGAGATAATTTTGTGAAGATGGGCGAGGAGAAACCAGGCAAAGAGATAATTTTGCTAACCTGCGAACTACTCAACAACAAGCTAGTAACCTGTATGCGAAGCCAATGCCAAACAAGTATTATAGTTGTCAAAGCCTACACATAGACCTAATGAATGTCCAGAATGAGGAAAAAATAAAGTGTGATGCATTATGTAAGGGTTGTAGTTGAATATAAAGAAGATGAATGTGAAGATGAGGAAGAGATTGATGTGGTTGATAATGATGAAGAAGAAATCGTTTCTTATATTGTGCAGAAGCTATTATTGGCATCAAAAATATAAGAGAAGATGCAATGAGATAAGATTTTTCATATGAGAGGAACAATTAAAAATAAAGTGTGCAAGGTGATAATTGACAATGGCAGCAGGGAAAATATGGTCTTTACGGTATTAGTAAATGCTTTGGATTTACCCATGGAAAAACACTTGTCACCCTACAAAATTGGCTAGATCAAAAAGGGAACTGTAAGCGTGTAAGCTTCCTTTTTGGATTGGAAAAGTTAATAAAAGTGACGTGATGTGTGATGTTGTGGATATAAATGCATGCCATGTATTGCTAGGAAGGCCATAGAAATATGATGTTGATGTGATGCATAAGGGACAATGAAATATTTTTGAGTTTTGGTGGAATAGGAAGAAAATAGTACTAGTGCCAATGAGTGAAACTAAGGAGGTGTTAAAGGTCTCTAGAGTAGAAGGGACAAACTTTTTAACTCCAGTAGAAGGGACAAACTTTTTAACTCCAGTAGAAGGGCATATAAAGGAAGATTGTAAAGGTTGTATAAAGGTAGCAAAGAATGAAGAATTAAAACTGATGGTAGAGGTTCTAAAGGTCGTACAACCATTATTGTTTAAATTTTCTAACATAGCTCCAAAGGAGATGCCAAACGTGTTACCACCTATGCGAGATATACAACATAGCATTGATTTTGTGCTAAAACTAGTTATCCTAACTTGCCACATTATAGAATGAGTCCTAAGGAGCATGAGATTTTGTAGAAGCAGATGGATAAGCTGCTTAAGAAGGAGTTTATTCGGGAGAACGAAAGCCCTTGTGTAATTCCCGTGCTTTTAGTCTTTAACAAGGATGGTAGTTGTTAGATGTCCAAGGATAATAGAGCAATCAACAAAATAACTATTACATATTAGTTTCTAATCCCGCGGTTACAGCATATACTAGACCAGCTTAAGGAAGCAAAGGTATTTTCTAAAATTGACTTGCATAGCGATTCCCATCAATGTCACATCAAACCTTCAGATGAATGAAAAACAACATTTAAGACAAAATAGGGATTATATGAATAAATGGTAATGCTTTTCAGTTTGTCGAATGTGCTAAGCATATTTATGCAACTTATGAATCAGGTATTGAAACATTTCGCTTTCAAGTTTGTTGTCATATACTTTGAGGACATCTTAATTTATAATACTGATGAAGAGAGTCATTTAGTGCATTTTAGGGAGGTGCTCAAAGCACTCAGGTAGACTAAGTTGTTTGTCAACTTAAAGAAGTGTAATTTTATGCAGCAAAATTTAGTATTTTTTCGGTTTGTAGTTGGTACTGACGGCATTACAGCTGATGAGTTTAAGGTTAAGATAATTCGAGATTGGCTTATAGCAAAGACTATCAGTAAAGTAAGGAGCTTTCACAAATTAGGAATATTTTATCATTAGTTCATTCATAATTTTAGCACCATCATAGCACCTATTATTAAGTGCATGAAGAAGGACAAATTTAATTAGGGTAATGAACAAGATAGGAGTTTTATTAGCTTGAAGGAAAAATTTTGTACGACTCTTATGTTGGCATTAGCTAACTTTGACAAGATATTTAAGGTGAAGTGTGATGCTTTAGGATAGGTATTAATGCTGTTCTCATTCAAAAGGGTAGGTCTATAGAGTATTTAGGTGAAAAGTTGAGTGATGTTAAGTAGGAGTGGTCTACATATGACTAAGAATTCTATGCAATGTTTAGGGCATTGATGCATTAAGAGCATTACTTAATTCAAAGGAGTTTGTGCTTTATAGTGATCCTAAGCATTGAAGTATATTGATAGTCAGCATCATTTGAATAAAATGCATGCTAGGTAGATGTCATTTATGTAGAAATCTATGTTTTTATTGAAGTATAAGTCTGGGCAACAGAATAAGGCAGTTGATGCATTGACTAGTGAGCTACTTTGCTGGTGACATTGAGTAATGAGATAATTCGGTTTGAGGTAGTGAAAGAGCAGTATGCAACTGATGCATATTTTCACACAATTTAGCATCAATGGAACCACAATTAGGGGCAGCAAATTTTCTTATTCATGATGGTTATCTATTTAAAGCCAACAAGTTATGCATTCCTCATTGTTCATTACAAGAGCAGTTAATACGGGAATTACATGGTGGTAGTTTGGCTCATCATGTGGGGCGAGACAAGATGGTAGTTTTGGTACAAGAAAGGTACTATTAGCTGCAAATTAAATGAGATGTAGGAAGAATTATGCAAAAGTGCCAAGTGTGCGAAGTTGCTAAAGGAGAAGTTCAAAACACTAGATTATATATGCCATTGCCCGTGCCTGAAAATATTTGGGAGGATTTGTTGATGGATTTTGTGTTAGGATTACTGCGTACCCAATGAAAAAATGATTCTGTTATTGTGAATCATTTTTCAAAGATGGCACATTTTATTACTTGCAAGAAAATTGGTGATATAACTCATGTTGCGAGACTATACTTTAAGGAAATGGTTCATCTACATGGCATTCCTAAGTCCATTACTTCATATACAAATGTCAAATTTCTCAATCATTTTTGGTATACTTTATAGAAAAATTTGATACATAATTGCAATATAGTAACGCTTTTCATTCTTAAACTGATAGACAAACAAAGGTGGTCAATAAACATTAGGAAACATGTTGTGTTGTATTTTTGAAGAGAAGACTAAGTAATGGGATACAGTGTTGCCAAGGTAGAATTTGCTTATAATAGTACAATGAATCATTCGACTGGCAAAACTCCTTTCAAAGCGGTTTATTTGCAACCACCCCGTCATATATTAGACCTAATAACTTTACCATTTTTGCCAAGGATTAGCAAGGCTACAGAAAACATGGCAGAGAAGGTACAGAAAATATAGGAGGAGGTTCATGCTAACTTGGAAGCTACCAACGAGAAATAAAAACAAGATGTAGATCAACATCGATAACAAAGGGTGTTCTAGAAAGGCGATCTTGTAATGCTTATTTGCGCAAAAGTCAGTTTCTTGGGATTCGTAACAAATTGCAGAATAGAAGTGTGGTCCATTTCAAATTACAAGGAAGATTAATGATAATGCTTGTATGTTATAGCTTTCGAATGATTAAAATATCTCAAACACTTTTAATGTAGCAGACATATACAAGTATCGTGAAGATGAAGTGTTATACCTAAAGAACTTGAGAATAAGTTAGCTTCCAAGTGGCAGGGAATTGATGTAGGATGACTTGAGTCTTTTTATTTTTATTTAATATATTTTTTTAATTCTTAGTTTCTTTATTTTGGTAGGATTTTATTTTTCCTTTAATGAGTTGACCTAGGTTTTCTCTATTATAAATAGAGAGCTTATAGTATTGTTTAATCATCTATCATTTAATAAAATTTATTCAGAAACTTTTAAAACTTTGATTTCGTTTATCTTCACATTTTCCACTTTGTCAACTTCACTCAACCTAGCCTGATCTAACTTCTTCAGGTCATTAGTTCTCATAACAAACTCTTATTCTTGAGCTCAGTCTTATGACCCAGGTGTTCAGCTCAGCTATCTAAACTTTTGCACACCTGACCTAACCTCAAATTTAGATTAGGAATTATTGATTTCTGAATCACAACTAACAATACATAAACACATTGATTGTAAGATATGTAACTTAATGTATAAGAGTTGAGGATGATTTCATGTGGAAGTAGTTGCCTTTTAGGCAACAAAATCAATTAAATTTCTTATAACTCTATTACGAAAAGAAGAAAGTTTTAGAATGTTTCTTTTAGTTTAGAGCATTTTCTCTTCACAACTTTGAAAACTAGAACATTATTATTAATCAAAAAGTTGAATTTTTCTTGTGAATTTTTCCTTCAAGAAGCCTTTAATGGAGGCTACATATCCCATGCATTACTACTCCATATTTCTAAAAGGTACAGCATATGAGACAATTTGTCCTATCCATATGATTTGAATCTAACAATAGAAACATTTTAAAGTTCTGGGTTAAAGAATCCAATGCCTTTTTGCTGTAATAGCTCAGCAATTAAGGTAAAGCTAGTAATCCCTTAAAAGAATTTTTATCCTATGTTTAGGCTAAGATATCATATGCTTACCCTAGTACATGTTATTGTTCTTCAATTTATAGTAATATATTTATTTTGATGTGCCTTCGCAAATTTATATAAATGCAACATATTTAGAATAAATGGCTGCGCCACCTTTCCTTGATTCCAACTTAATTATTATATGTATGCATATGCTTGTATGTATATAGCATATGTATACATATAAATAATTGGCATCAAAGTAGTAGAATTCTTTATTATTCAATCGATGAAAATTGTTCTAGGCTACTTAATCTGCAAAAAGTAAGTAACAAGGGTTGAGCCATCAACTTTGTAAGAAATGTCATTCATAATACATGTATAGGTTTCCTTTTCTTAATAATCATAAAATATTCACAAACCTTTAATGATATAATCAAGTAATCTCAAGTTGACTATTTCAAAATGTAAGATTTAAAAATAAAATCACTATTTAGAAAGTATCACTTACAATAATTAACTGTAATGACAAAATGTTCATCTCATAAAAGTATTTATAGAAAATGTATTTATATCGCTCATGTTACACAATGTCACCTATACCTTGAGTGACCTGATAATGATAGAGTCATATAATATGCACATTCAAAACATAATCCCAACTAGTCCAAACACAAGTATCAACTGCAATCAAACAAAATCAATATCAGAATTAGGAGCAAAATACTATGAACAAATGAGCCAAATTATTTTTGTTTCATAAAGTGGATAAATATTTATAGCAAATATAATAGCTTGCATTAATACATACTTAATAAAATCATTTGCAGATAAGTTTTCAAGATGAGATCAATGTTATCAAAAATCCTTTAATAAATATAGGGAGACAAATTATAAAATTCGATACCATAACTTCTTTTAATGATAAAAGTTTCAGGATATTTGTAAAACATTAAAATAAATAGATGTTTTACATAAAAGATACTTATGTTGTAAAAGAAACTTATATACACCATGAATGACATTACTTACCTCAATCGAAGCACAAGTATTAGGTTACTTACATTCGTTTGAAGATTTCAAACTCCTTATATGATAAAGGGCACTTAGTATACCACATACACAAAAATCCCAAAATTTTAAAGATAACCTAAAGGGAGAATGTCTAATTCCTCCCTGTTGGTAGACCTTGATGTGAACAAAGTTGTGCAACCATATATACAAGAGAGAGAACTCTCACATGGGCTTAGAGGGTCTCAAGGGCAACATTAAAATGATGCGAATGAAGCTACACAACCACAAGTACAAGAAGAAGAACTAGGTCAAGACTTAACAAATTTGCATCTTGAAAATTTTGGGATTTTGTATCATATTTGGTGTTAGGTTTTGTCACATCATTGTTAAGGTTCAATATCACGTTGGTGTTGGGTTTTGCCACCTCGTTGGCAAGGTTCAATATAATGTTTGGCGTTGAGTTTTGTCGCTTCGCTTGCAAGGTTCATATTATATCTATACCCATATAACTCCTTATTATTTCCATAATACCCTGTATTCCTCTTGTATTAGTTATAATAACATGTGAGTCCCTATAGTTTAGTCTATTAACTTAAATAGTCTTAATGATTTTAAAAATAACCATAAAAATTCTAACTTATTAAAAAATAATAACTATACTCTTACATAATAGTAATTAAAAAAATTATTTTTAACTCATAATTGAAAATAAATATTAAAATAAAAATATATTTTATTTTTACAACGTATTGATAACTAATTTATAAATTATCTTTTGAATATAAATTTATTTAAACTTTAAATTTCCTTTTAACTTGATATTCATAAATTGAAAGATCAATTTTATAATTTTTAAAATAAATAAAATAATAACATTTTATTTATTTTGAAATTATGAAATTGATCTTTCAATTTTTTTAATATTTTGATAAATTTATTTTGATAAAAATTTTAAATTTTTATTCAAAGAATAATTCATAATATTATATTTAATATTTATAAAAAAAATATATTAATTATATTGACTAACACATATGAATAACAATATATTTAAAATATATATATCATATTATTACTATTACATATACAAATCTATGTATATAAATTGATATAATAATGTTATATTATATTATCATATATTCTACATTTTCATAAAAAATTTTATTTGAAGTATTTTTTTAGTCGTAGAATCCATTCTTTTAGTTTTAAATATCATTCTTTTTTTAGTTATGAAACTCATTATTGTTTCAAATTTTAAAAAATAATTAATGACATATGAATTCCTAAAATTTGACCCATTAACCTAATTAATATTGAACTATTAATATATTGAAAAATAAATAAACTTGTATTTTCATTACAATATCTTAGCAAATATTTAGTTATGTGTTATAAAATAAAATATATTATTATTTTAATATTCAATTAGGAGTTAGAAATGTTCATAAAAAGGCCCAATTTAATAAAAAGAACAAATATATCCTTATTTAATAATAATTAACTAAACAATTAATAATAGTTTAGCTAAAAAAATAAATAAAATATTCAATATATGATTTATTTTATTTATTTTCTAATACCTATGAAGTATTGAATTGTTAATACATTGCAAAATTTTATAATTATTTTATAGAACAATAGTGATGATTATATATCATTATAAGTATTGTATTGTAATATATTTTTTTTTTAGATCAATATTTATTTATGAATTATCAATATTGTATTATAATATATTTTTTTTATATATTAGTATTTATTTGTGATTTATTTTATTTATTTTCTAATATCTAATTAATATTGAATTGTTAGTATATCGTAAAATAAGCAAACTTATATTTTAATTATAATCTATTAACAAATACTTAGTTTTCAATGTGTTATAAAATAAAATATATTATTATTTTTTTAATTAGAAATTAAAAATAATTTTTTAGTTAATTACTATTATATAAAAGTATAATTATTTTTTTTAATAATTCAATATTTTTATACGTATTTTTAAAATTATTTAAGTTAATAGGCTAAACTTTAAGGACTCACATATTATTATACTTAATCCTGTCAACTAACATGATAAGAATTCAGAGTATTATGGAAATAACAGGAGGATATTACATCAAAGAATAGAAGGGAATCGGGCATTCTCTCTACCATAAACTACATATTTTAAAACCTAAAATTAACTTTTCATACGTCCTGTTCCTGGTTTCTTTTCTGACCATCCTAAACTCCAAGATTTTTATCTCTCAAATTACAAATTAAATTGACCCAAAAAAATCATATATAAAAGTTTCATCTCATTTGGTTCAAAAACATTTTCTAAACAATTTAAAATTTTCTAAACAATTGAGTTTCCATTCAACAGAAATCCATCCAAAGTATTACCGTTTTACAATATTTTCAATAAAAAATTCATAACTATTTTTATGATTATTCAAAAATTACAAAATTTGTAGAACAACTACTAGACACATAGGATTAACCATGATACTAAATTTTATAATTTTTAAAAATCATTTTGCCACTTAAATATTTTTTTCCTTGGGATAACATTGCAGAATTTTCAAATTTCTAGAACTTAAGTTAACTTCAAAAAATTATATAAATCTGAATTTTTAAAACCACTTATGTGAATTCAAATTTAACAAAAAAAGGACTTGAATCCGGTCCTAATCATTTTTATCTTATACTTTTAAGGATTTATTGACACGTGGTATGAATGAAAATAAAAGGTTGAGATTATATTTGAAGAATTTTTATTAATTAACCACTACAATTTATTACGCTGAAAAATAAAAAAATAATTTTAGAATTAATTAGTATAGTTTTTAAAATATAATCTCAACCTTCTATTTTCATTTATGTCACGTGTCAATGAATCATTTGGATCAAAGTTCAAAAAAAATTCCTATGTTATTAATGCTATCTCATAAAACTCATATAAATTGTTTCCCAATTCGCAAGGAAAAGATAAAATGTTATAAAGGTATGGTATCATTTTTAGTGCAACCATGTAAGCAAGTTTGTGAAATCTTAACCTTAAAAAAAAAAAAGAAAAGGTTTGCTGTTTAATTTTAATATATGTTGAATGCATTAATTGGACCGTACTCTCATAATCTGCCTTTTCGATAATTAAAATCTTTTTTTTTTTCAGGTCTAATTAATTGTATATCTTAATTTGTTAATTAATCCAGCAGATCGTAGACCCACATCTGGATCGCATTTGTTAAAGCACTTTGATTTGAAGCTGCCCTGGACGATTACTATTCTTTTTCTCAATTTCATATCACAACCAAATAAAAGAATATTATTCTTTTCTCCATTCTTTTCCTTTCCTCTTTTCTCTTTTTCCTTTTTCCTTTTTCCTTTTTTACATTCTTTGCAATCAAACACTCTCTGACTTATTAAACTTACTCTACAGTACTCTTTGAGTGTATAATACAATTGGCAAGGCATTCACTTTGAGGCTGTACAAATACAATCTAACGGTTTATCGTGCTGCGACTGTTGTATTCACTTTGAGTCTATAAACGAAGCATTTAGTATTCATTTGCACGTTGCAATAACTTTTTAAAAATAAATGAAGGGATTATTCATCCCGCTGATTACGCATAAGCTAAGGCTATGCTGTGCTACTCGTGTGATCTTTCTCTTTCGCGTACAGACGAAGGAATTTTCTATGCAGAACGTGTGTTCAAATCGATTCGCAAAGAAACAACTCCTTTAAGTATATTTATTCTTTATTCTTCTCAACACTATTTCTAGTCTTCTGCAAACCTGAGCTTTAACCCAAATGGCAAATGATGCAACCTCATCAACTCCGGCATCTTTCAGGCTTCGGTGGGACGTGTTTTTAAGTTTCAGAGGTGAAGATACGCGCCACACCATCGTAAAAAGCCTCTACAACGCCCTTTACGAACATGAAATCAGAGCATTTAGAGACGACGACGGGTTGAACAGGGGAGACGAGATAGCCCCGAGTCTCATTGACGCCATCTACGACTCGGCTGCTTCCATTATCATTTTGTCGCCTAGGTATGGCAACTCTAGATGGTGCCTTGAAGAACTGGCCAAGATATGTGAGTTGAATAGGCTAATTCTGCCTGTGTTCTACGGAGTTGATCCGGCGGATGTTAGGCGACAGCAAGGACCTTTTAAAGAAGATTTTGAGCGCCATGAAAATAGGTTTGCAGCAGAACTGGTTTTAAAATGGAGGAATGCTATGGAGAAAGTTGGTGGTATAGCTGGTTGGGTTTTTAATTTCAGGTAATGCTTGAGTAATCTACTTGTGATGCGAAGCTTTCTAATGCTGTAATTATGAGGTTAGAAGACGGAAAGCTTGGCATCTGAATTTGTTTGTATGGTATTAAATATATTTGACGGGTGTTTTTTTTTTTTTATTGTGAAGGCACCCATCTTGCTTAGGATTAATGGCTCATGAATTGTTTAGTAAGTGACTGAAATTTAAATTTACCTGAAATCTAAATCTAATTGATATACTTATATTTTTTTAATAAAATTATTGAGACTTAAGTCAAGGGCCTTAGTTGGAGACTTATTGACTACAATTAAGGAAAACTTCAAGTGAAATGACAAATTTCATGTCATTCCCCCAGCTATCTTTTATCATATCATATCATATGGTAGATTAAAACATTAAGGTATCTCTGTTTCTTATCCTATGTCTCGTAATGTGCGTGTTTTTGGTGGCTATCTTTGTTGTCTGTTAATGTCCTTTCTTCTTCATATATTCCTCTGCTGTTCAGACAATGCAAGCCTATCTGTCATCTAATGTTTTATAAAGACTTGAGATATTTGCGGGATTATCATCGCGTTACTGTTACGAGGACAAGAAAGAACAATGTAACACTGCAAATTAAAATGCTTTTTATCTGTGTATCTATGTCTTCGTAGTATGGCAGTGATACGTACGGATCTTGTTCAGAGTTCTCCTTATGCCATTTGATATTACCGAATTTTCTTATTGCTTATGCCTAAGGACTTCATGTTAGCTAAAATATATCATATCTGTTGGCAGCGACCAAGGGCAACTAGTTCAAGTTTTAGTCAAAAGAGTTTTGGCTGAATTGAGTAATACTCCAATGATGGTGGCTGCTTATACGGTGGGACTTGATTCTCGTGTTGAAGAGGTTAATAGGTTGATCTGTATAAAATCTAATGGCGTTCTGGTTTTGGGACTTCATGGCATAGGCGGAGTTGGTAAGACAACCCTTGCCAAGGCTGTTTACAATAAAATTGTTGGTCAATTTGAGGCCCGCAGTTTCATTTCAAATGTTAGAGAAATTTCAGGACAACCTGATGGTTTAATTTCTCTTCAAAAGAAGTTAATCGATGATCTTTCACCTAATAATAAGGGGCTTACTGCCAATGAGGTTAGTGCTAATATAGAAACAATCAAAGATATTGTTTTTGAGAGAAAAGTCGTCATTGTTTTAGATGATGTTGATCATGAGAGCCAACTTAATGCACTGTGCGGAGAGAAAGAATGGTTTTCTGAAGGAAGCCGAATTGTTCTTACCACAAGAGATACAACTGTCTTAGTTAAAAATCGTGTGAATCAGTTATATGAGGTCCAGAAGTTAGATCCAACTAAAGCACTGCAGCTTTTCAGTTACCATGCATTCAGAAGAGAAAAACCTATAGACAAGTTCTTGAATCTGTCTGAGCAAATTGTATCACTTACCGGAGGATTGCCTTTGGCTCTGGAAGTATTTGGTTCATTTTTGTTCGATAAGAGGAGGATCATAGAATGGGAAGATGCCCTTGGAAAGTTGAGAAATAGTCGTCCTGGAAATGTTCAAAATGTGTTGAAGATAAGTTTTGATGGACTAGATGAACAAGGTAAATGTATATTCCTTGACATTGCATGTCTGTTTGTTGGAATGAACATGAAGAGAGACGAAGCGATTGATATATTGAAGGGCTGTGGTTTTAGAGCTGAGATAGCAATCGCTGTCCTCACAGCAAAATCTCTCATAAAGGTTACTGAGGATGACACTTTATGGATGCATGATCAGCTTAGAGACATGGGCAGACAAATTGTTCAAGAAGAGAGCCCACAAGATCCTGGAAAGCGTAGTAGATTGTGGGTTCGTGACGAAATATTGACAATGTTAAAGCTCCAGAAGGTATTGGATAAAAGTTCCACACCTGTGGACGCACTTTATATGTTCTTGTTCACACTTTTGCGCTTGACAACTTCAAGTTTCTTGTTAATACAATAATAAATTGAGATTGAGCAAATGGTCTACGTAACTTGCAAAGATACTAGTTCCAGAATAAAAATAATTAGTACAGAGCACTTTCAGTAATATATTGTTATTCATAGACTCAAAGTAGTTAATCGTTTTTGCTATTTACTTATGCTTTTTAAATAATATCAATGCATTTTGACCATAGGGAACAAGAAACATACAAGGGATAGTGTTGGACTTCGAAAAGAAAACTGCAAAGGATTCAAGTGCCAGCCCGAGTTTCTGGGATAATTTTTTGAAAAGGCCAAGCATCACCTCCGCCACTACATACTTGAAAGGAAGAGATATGGAATGTCTTCAACATAGAACAGCAAATGAGCGAGAAGTGGTGCTTCGTACTAAGCCCTTTAAATCAATGGTCAGTCTGAGACTACTTCAAATCAATTATGTAAAATTGGAAGGAGGGTTTAAATTCCTTCCTGCTGACCTGAAGTGGCTGCAGTGGAAAGATTGTAGAATGAAAAAACTTCCTTCTGATTTCTTTCCTTCTCAACTTGCTGTTCTTGATCTCTCAGAGAGTGGAATTGAACGCGTGTGGGGCTCATACACTAACAAGGTATGCTCTTTACTCATTGTCGTCAACATTTTGGTGGACTGCAAGAATTAGTTTTGCTTGAGCATGGAAATTCATCTTTGTTTGTTCAACTTGTACTTACTTCTATGCAATTCTTTATGATTGCATCTTTTATCATTGAAGAAAATCTTTTTGTTTGTCAGGTGGCTAAGAACTTGAAGGTCATGAATCTGCGAGGTTGCTGGAACCTGGCTACTATTCCTGATTTGTCTAAGTATCAAATCCTGGAAAAGCTTGTACTTGAACGCTGCAAAAGGTTGACTATGATTCATGAATCGGTTGGTAATATTAGTACTCTACTTCACTTGAACTTGAGGGAATGCACAAATCTCGTTGAATTTCCGAGCGATGTCTCAGGACTGAAGCGTCTCGAGAACCTTATCCTCTCTGGTTGCTCTAAATTAAAGGAATTACCAGATGACATGGGTAGCATGAGATCTTTGAAAGAACTCCTTGTTGATGGAACTGCTATAGAAGAGCTGCCCAAATCCATATTCCGACTTGAAAAACTTGAGAAGCTAAATCTAAATCGTTGTCAGTTTCTGAAACGACTCCCCGAGTACATAGGAAAGCTGGATGCTCTGAAAGAACTCTCTCTTAATCATTCTGCAGTAGAAGAACTGCCAGATTCTGTTGGAAATCTGGGAAATCTTGAGATATTAAGTCTAATAGGGTGTCGATCAATAACTGCTATTCCTGTTTCTATTGGCAATCTCAAGTCCTTGATAGAATTCTTAATTGATGGAACTGCACTCAAAGGCGTGCCTGCTTCTATTGGTTCGTTGTCATATTTGAAGTTCTTTTCTGCAGGAAACTGCAAATCACTGACCACATTGCCTGAATCAATTAAAGGATTAGCTTCTGTTGTTGAGCTTCAATTAGATGGGACATTGATCAGACAGCTGCCAAATCAGATTGGGGGCTTGAAAATGCTTGACAAGCTTGCGCTGAGAAATTGTACATATCTTGAAAATTTACCAGAATCAATTGGAAGTCTATTGACTCTTACTAGTCTGAACATGCATAATGTCAATATTACTGAGTTGCCAGAATCCATTGGGATGTTGGAAAATCTTGTCATGTTAAGGTTGAACCAATGTAGACAGCTCCAGAAACTTCCGGATGCAATAGGAAAATTGAAATCCTTGGTCCATTTGCTAATGGAGGAAACTGCTGTGTCAGAGTTACCAGAAAGCTTTGGGATGCTGTCAAGCTTAATGGTATTGAAAATGGCAAAGAGACCACTTTTTAGAATGCCCGAAAACAGTAGACCAACGGAGACTAGAAATCCAAGTATGCAGGAGAATCCCAAGCTCACAGTACTCCCAACATCTTTCTCCAATCTCTCCTTGCTACAAGAACTGGATGCTCGTGCTTGGAAAATATGTGGGAAAATTCCCGATGATTTTGAGAAATTGTCTGCTTTAAAAATCTTGAATTTAGGCAACAACAACTTTTGCAGCCTTCCATCAAGCATGGAGGGTCTCTCCCTCCTTGAAAAGCTTCTTTTGCCCTACTGCCAAGAACTCGAGTCTCTCCCACCTCTTCCATCAAGTTTGGAAGAAGTGAATGTTGCAAACTGTTTTGCATTGAAAAATATATATGACATTTCACACTTGCAGAACCTACAGGAGCTGAATCTTACAAACTGTGAGAAAGTGGTGGATATTCCTGGCCTCGAGTGCTTGAAATCTTTGAAACGGTTGTATCTGAGTAGTTGCAATGGATGTTCTTCAGTGGTAAAGCGAAGACTTTCTAAGGTTCCATCTCTCTCTGTTTCTCTCTGTGTAATTATGTGCTGCTGTATGGAAACGTTAGGTTCTTCTTTATTCTATAATGCTCCCTATTTTATTAAAATTCCTATAAAGAAGCTTGTCTCTGTTGAATACTCCATTGACAATCTTTATTGCAGGTTTGTTTGAAAAATTTACGCAATCTAAGTATGCCTGGTAGCAAAATTCCAGATTGGTTTACTCCAGAGATGATTACATATTCAGCACACAGAAACCGGAAAATCAAAGGTGTGATTATTGGTGTTGTTGTCTCTCTTAACCATCAGGTACCAGATGAATTGAGATATCAACTCCCTGCAGTAGTGGACATTCAAGCAGAGATCCTCACACCGACGCAAACTATACACACCACTGCATTGCACTTAATGGGGGTACCAAAGACAAATCAGGATCAGGTTCACTTGTGTCGATATCCAGCATTTCGTCCTTTGGTTTCTTTGCTGGAAGATGGCTATAGGATACGGGTGAAAAGACGAGACCAGCCAATGGTAAAAGGAGTTGAGCTGAAGAAAAGTGGGATTTATCTGGTTTATGAAAATGATGACGATTTTGGTGGAGATGAGGAATCATTAGATGAAAGCCAACAAACTGTATCACAAAAACTTGCAACATTTTTCAGCTCTTTTTAAGCAGATGATCTCCAAGTGTAAAGAGGGGAGAGATTCATCAAAAACATATTAAAGGTCGTTTAATTTTGTTTTCTAATTGTCGCCATAATTATAAGCATTGTTGAGTTTGCATATTTGTCACTATAAACTGAAAATTTTGTTTCGTGCAAATGCACTGCTACAAGTAGCTTATTCAAGGATCTATTTCCTTACTTGGTGTTCACATGCAAAATTCTTACATTTTCATTATTCCCTAATTCTTTGAAGATGGTATGAGTTCTTGATATTCGCAGTTATTTTTACACGTTAATCCTATGTCGTCTGGTTGGTCTTCAAAACTAAATCTTGGCCGTTGCAAGTTTGCCAAAACTGAATTAAAGGAGCTTGTTGTCTGTGGGTAAATGCTGACCTAATTTAGCATTTGAGCATTGCAAATTTTTCCCCAACTCTGGACTCTCATCTTAATACACCTTTTCAATACAATGTAAGTGTTTATCTCTAGAGTGCAAGAACATAGACTAGCAATAAACATAACACTTCCAACGAGGAAAATGACTGAAGCGCAAGAGCTCACATATTATATTGAATGGTTGGAAATTGAAAATAAAAGTTCAAAATAGCAGTATATTGGTAAAAAGTTCAAGAACTTCTAAATCCTACTATATTAATTTAACAAAATAGTAAGAAAACCAACTGGTTCTAAAGAGTTACTGCATTTCTGGAGAGATGGAATGCATCTAAAATAAACTTGGCTTCAAATTCAACCAACTGAGCCCTCTTCATTGTAAGTCCAATTCCAGAACTTGAATTTCCTTCCACAGCTTCTTAAACTCAGTCTTTCAGCTTCTCTTGTTTTGCCCAGTACCTCCTCCATTATATTTTCTCTGAACCCAGAAAATATTTCATCCAAATCTAAGTGTAAGTGTTGTCACATGGCGCCGATTTGGAAGCGGAACCGCCAAAAGCGCAAGAGCACAAGAGCGCACTCCTCGCAGAACAAGCGCGCCCAAGTTTCGGACTCACCTACCCTCTCGACGGAGAGCATACACTCGCGGATGAACAGTTTGTTGATGAACAGTAGCCCGCGAGCAGACATGAAATTTCGGGTGCCGTTTGGGGTGAGCGGAGCAGGACGGGAGCGTGCCCGACTTCCTACCATGGCGATCAAGGCTAAGCAAGTTAGCGGGCTTTAGAAGCAACCACCTTAAGCATCATTTGAAGCATCATTTGGGCTGGGCAACAAGGCACATATAGGGGGCAAGTTGGACAGCACGTGGCATGGTTTAGTAGCTAAGCTTGGTTTCCTTAGAAGTGTGATCCAATAGGCCCAAAATAGAGGAAGTAGTGGTAGGTAGGATATTTCTTATTTTCATGTAAATTATCTAAATGTGAATAATCTTGGCCATTGGAAGTGCTTGTGTCAATTGAATCATTGCCATCCATTTATACATATATATTGTATAGTATTGTGTAATGAAAGAAGACCCATTCTCTTTTCCAATTTGTCTCTCACGTTGGTTCTTCTTCTTCTCCATTTTGCTCCCTATTTGAGCACTAAATTGACATACCTCATGGCCATTTCTTGCACCCACCAACATACAAATTAATCTTGGGGTAAATTAAGGCTTACTTGGGTAGTGCAAATCAGCTTGTCTAAATGCCGTACGTAGCCAAAATTTCTGCTTCAATTTCTAGCACGTGACAGTTGGTATTAGAGCCAATTTGTGTGGGTTTTGTGTGGTAAGCATCTCTGCAACTTGTTCCTCACTGATTTTGGAAGAATTCACTAGCTAGAAACCCTACGTTGTAGAAACTTTGGCTGTTGTGTTGTGGCTGGAATTTTTGGGTTTATACATGTGGTTTGTTGCTATGATTGTGAAGTTTTCTGGGTAGTAGTTTGCTAGTTGTTGGTGAATCATTGCAGAATTTGTGTTGTTTGTGGGAAGTTTGGTTGGAAACATAAGTCATGGCAGCTAAGGATGTAGAAGCTAGTGGTGTTGCAGAGGTAGTGTAGGAAGAATGTTGGCATGTTCAAGGCTCAAGAAGAGGGGGAAAGCAGAGAGCTATGTTCAAAGAGATGGTGAGCTCACTTGACGCTAGATTGGCAAGGGTTGAGCTTTCCTTGGATGACATCCATAAGTGTTTGGATACGCTGGATGACAGAACAAGTCAGCGTGAGGCAGAAATTGATTTTGTCGGTGTCAAGAGTAGACTCCAACATGTTTTTGACACATTCACGGATTCCATGAGGTTGGCCATAGAAGAATTTCGGGAGAGAATTAATGTTGAGTCAGGTTTCGTCAAGGCGGAATTAGCGGAGATTAGGCAAGACCTCACATTATGCAAAACCGCCATTGCTTCGGGAATAGGTACCAGCAGTGTACCGAGAGTTAAGGTTCCAGATCCGCCCAAGTTTAAAGGCAAGCGGGATTCCAAGGAAATTGATACTTTCCTATGTATGATGGAGTGTTACTTCGACGCCATCTAAATGCACGAAGATGGGCTCCGAATCAGTATCGCTACTCTCTATTTCGATGGTGATGCGGCGTTATGGTGGAGATGCTGACATACGGAGATGGAGAGGGGTCTATGCCGGATTGACACTTGGGAGGTTTTCAAGGGTGAATTGAAGAGACAATTCTACCCGAAGAATGTTAAGGAGGCAGCAATAAAGATGCTCCGAGGATTTAGGCAGCAGGGGTTGATTGCGGAGTATATGCGAGAATATAATTTGCTCATGCTCGAGATCACTGATATGCCGGAGAAGAACTGGTTGCTGTTTTTCATGGATGGTTTACAACCATGGGCAGAGCAAGAGTTGTGGAGAAAAAATGTCCAAGACCTTGCCTCGGCAATAGCCGCAGCAGAATCCTTGGTCGAGTATCACCGAGAGTCTCCAAAACGCGATCGAAACCGAAACCCGACTAAGAGTGGTCATGACAAAGGTGGGGGAGTAAAGCCTCACAAGTCAGTACCCCAATATGAGACGGGGCAGCCACTAAAAGCTCTCGATTAGCGAGATGGCAGTAAGGCGCAGTTTGACAAGCAGCGAGAGCGGAATTAACGGACGTGCTACTTGTGTGGCGGGGATCATCACATCAAAGAGTGCCCGCAACGGACCTGCCTCAATGCCTTACTGAGTTCGTTTAAGTCAGATGAGGATGCATGGGTTGGAGTATTGCACATCCTCAACACAATGAAGGCCAAAGAGGCGTATGAGGCAGAGACGTTGGAGGCCCATTCAGCGAAGAAGCCAAAGCCTAGAAAAGCATTGAAGTATGTCGATGTTAGCATCAAAGGGTCAAGCTTCAAAGCATTCATTGACAGCGGCGCTAACCATTGCTTGATTGAGGAAAAATTGGCAAAGCAGTTGGGTTTAGTGTTGAGTGAGGAGCCGTGATGGATCAAGGTAGTGGATCAGCCTTGCCGGCCAATTTATAGAGTTGCTTACAGAGTTCCGATCAGGGTCGAAACATGGGAAGGTAGATTGGACTTCACCGTAGTACCGATGAGCGACTTCTAACTTGTGTTGGGTGACGAGTTCATTGACAGGTTGTTGCCCTTCAGGTTCACTAAGGATGGGTGTATGGAGTTTATGGATGCCAGGAAGCGACACAAGGTGCCGATTGACAGAGTTCGAGATAGTGGCAGTGTGTTTTCAGCTTTCCAGGTTCTGTGTAAAGCGGAGACTTGCTCAACTGGAAAGAAGCAAGATAGTACTCCCTCTTCTAGCACCCATGGATAGAATTTAGATGCAGCGTGCTCAGTTCGTGCCGGTTCGCATAGGAGGAAGCGGAACGCAGCAGGCCGAACTCAAGTCCTCGACAGGGAGCTTGACGAGGGCGTCAAGCGTTTCAATGGGGGAGAGTGTCACGTGCCGCCGATTCAGAAGCGGAACCGCAGAAAGCGCAGGAGCACGAAAGCGCGCTCCTCGCAAAACATGCACGCCCAAGTTCCGGACTTGCCTACCCTCTCGACAGAGAGCGTACACTCGTGGATGAACAGTATGCTGATGAAGAGTAGCCCGTGAGCAGACATGAAATTTCGAGAGCCGTTCGGGGGTGAGCAAAGTAGGACGGGAGCGTGCCCGAGTTCCTACCATGGCGACCGAGGCTAAGCAAGTCAGCGGGCCTTAGAAGCAACCACCTCAAGTATCATTTGAAGCATCATTTGGGCTGGGCAACAAGGCACATGTAGGGGGCAAGCTGGACAGCACATGGCATGGTTTAGTAGCTAAGCTTGGTTTCCTTAGAAGTGTGATCCAATAGGCCCAAAATAGAGGAAGTGGTGGTAGGTAGGATATTTCTTATTTTCATATAAATTATCTAAATGTGAATAATCTTGGCCATTGGAAGTGCTTGTATCAATTGAATCATTGCCATCCATTTATACATATATATTGTATAGTATTGTGTAATGAAAGAAGACCCATTCTCTCTTCCAATTTGTCTCTCACGTTGGTTCTTCTTCTTCTCCATTTTGCTTCCCATTTGACCACTAAATTGACATACCTCACGGCCATTTCTTGCACCCACCAACATACAAATTAATCTTGGGGTAAATTAAGGCTTACTTGGGTAGTGCAAATCAACTTGTCTAAGTGCCGCACGTAGCCGAAATTTCCGCTTCAATTTCCAGCACGTGACAGTGTACTCCTTTAATTCCACACAATAATGATGAATCGAGCTCAACAGCAATAGCAGTAGCAGCAGCACCCCATATCTTACTTGACAACTCAAAAGCTTTATTTTGATAGGGTTTAGAAATTGCCTTTCCGTTGATGAGATTTCTCATGAACTTCTTCTTCATATTCTTTAATTTTGAAAACAGCTGAGTCTTGGTGAAATTGGCATCAAATGATTCTTTCAAGGAAAGCCACAAATTCTGTCCTTTCTGCAAAAGGGTTGAGTTGTTTTTCAATTGAGAATCTGATAACACCATTTAAAATGATTATCTCTTCCTCTGCATTCCAAGTCCTTTTCAATCCAGACGGTTGCTTCTGCTTCGTGGTTTTTTTTATTTAATTAAGGTACGTAATCTTCATCATCTTTTCATTATTGTATGAATCTTCGACTTGTAAATCCACACAGGATTGTTCTTCTTTCAAACTGGGCCGCTTTGATTTTTTTGACGCCATGAAAGATTAATTTAAGAACTCCCTTTTGGATTGCAAGCCTATACTACTATCTCTGCTACAATATTTAAAAGAATAAATTAATGAAGGTAGGTGTATTGGGAATCAGAAAGATTTAATTGTATGTATTGATTTAAATGAATGTTCTGGTTGGAACTGTTCTATCCCTTGACTTTCTCTTTTTCCAAAGTATCTGCAATTTTATGTGTGATGAATTTTCTAATATTTAAAGCTGCCCATGTCTCTAATGAGTTCTACCAATCTTCTTAGTAATACTAATTGAAGATCAATATTGGAATTTTGCTCCAACGAATAGCATTAATTAATATTAGATAGATTCTTGAAACTACAGATTAGTAAGTAGAAATGGTACAAATTGTTGACTATTCCATCCCCTAAATTGTGGGCATAAGTATTTAATAAGTTATTTAAGATTACATTACTAAAGAAATAGCCATTACCAACATCAGATTGGTATCAGTGATATGCTTTATCGACACACCTTTCAAATAACCTAATACCTTCAGCCAGTAATCCCTGACACCAAATAGAGTATCACAGCAAAAGTATCAGTATCCAATATGTCCAATACATTTGTAGCGTATTGAGACTATGGTATCAGAATTTTTATGTTACCAACAAGTTATCTATAATTTCATCTATAACTTTTTATTCTATTATATCTGAAAATGTTGTCCTGTTTATAATATCAAAATAGGTTCAATTCATATAATGTTACTGGTTGTTTGCTGGTATTAGATTAGTATCAATAAATGTTTCATATACTAAAAAAATAAAATAAATTTTTGTGCCCCGATTTATTTTTCAAATGTCAAATTTGTTAAAACTAATAGTAATAAAATAATGAAAATTGACCTGTAATATAAATATTATCAATTGAACATTGAAAGTTTTATACAATTCAATTCATAATTCAATGATTTTCATACATCCATCTTCCACTCAACTTTAAATCCGAAATAATTCTAAGTACAAAAATAAAATTAATTACTATGTAAAAAAGTAGTTACAAGTTAAACATTGTATATATAATAAAAGTAGAAGTGTTAACCAATTGTGGGCAAACAGAAGCAAAGCATAAGCATATGAATTTCCAATCAAACAATCTCATAATTTTCCTTGAATCCTGGGCATAAGACAAGCACCAAAATTTAGCATGCACCAAAATAATTTTACAATTTTCTGCCAATTTAAGATAACAAATTTAACATTTAATCTGAATATGCATCCTTTAATCTTGTCAATCATCTATTGTAAGTTAAACTCTTAGTTATTAGCCATCTCGCCGCAAACCTACATGTAGTACATTTAAAAAAATCAAATTTCAACATAATAAAGATTGAAACACTTACAGTGGTACATCTAAACATCATTTATAAACAATGATATAAGAAAATTAACTTCAACAACAAAAAATTCAAATTCGCATGCACCACAAACAAAATAATGCAAATAATTCTAAACGTTTACTTGAATCATCATTTATTCTAGACCCCAAATGTTCCCAAATACCACCACAATCTAACCTTACATAAGTTCTATCGTCGTCATCCATACTAAACTCACAATTATTAGATAAAGGTGTATACAAAACTATGTCATCACACTCATTATTACACCCAAATTTATGCACTCTTTTAGCCACTAAACACACCACTAACTTACTACTATCTAGTTGGTTTTTGATATAAAAAATTTGTTTTATATACAATGCTAAAACAAAACAATCAAATTATTGACCAATTCGATTTAAGTCAACAACTGTAAAACCTAAATCATCAACTTTAACATGCCTATTGTCAACCCAATCACACTTGAAAATAACTTTATTAAACAAAAGATAGTTTAATTGCCATAACTCATCAATGCCTCCATAAAATGTCATGTCACCTAAGTATGGATTTTTATCCTTTGAACTTGAAACTTGCATGGTTGCTGCAACAACCGTAACTCCACATTTTTGAGTTGCACGATTGCTGTCTTGCTCTCTTATTGTAAAAGTGAAGTCATTATAAAGTAAGATGCATATTTAGTCATTGAAGATTGAGGTTTATTTGCCAAACCACCTTATCATTTCATTAACATGTATTCCATTTTCAACATCATAATTAACTTAAAATTCACATACAAAAGTAAAAATTGGCATGCAATAATAGAAATCGAAAGTAAAACATAAAACAATTAGGTATTATTTTTTATATCGCAGAAATTAACTTACCTTCTTCTGTATCCAATCACTAAAACTATGGTTATGCTTATTTTGCAACCATATATGACTTATTAATTCCTTTAGATATGTGACTTTAAAAAATTCATGTTTTTCTTTCATAAATATTCATTTAGGCAGTTATTTTGTAGATATTTGCTGGTGACACATTAGAATAAATTAGAAAAAAATAGGGTTAGATGAGAACTTACAATACACAAGATTCAATTTCAGATGTATTCTCTAAAATACAAAGATGTGCTTGCTCTAACATTTGAAAATCAGCCATATTTATTTCCGCAACACTTAGGGGTTTTCTAATTGCTAAAACACAATATGCAATTACATCATCACTTGAAAGGCATTGTGCACAAAAATCAAGTGATTTGTCAGTAATATAACTCCTAGCAATGCATCCCTTAGGACGATTGTAGTTATAAACATATACTTTAGACACCTTCATGTATCATTCAAATAGATACATCCATTTAAGATATACTGGCTTATAAAATCTTACTTTTTCAACAAGATGGACTATCAAATGTACCATTATATTGAAAAAGTTTGGAAGGGAAAATTGTTCGAACAAGCACAAGGTGTCTCAAGTTCCTTTTGTAATTTGTCTAAACTCTCAACATGTATCACTTTATTACTCAATGAATTAAAGAAGAAGCATAACCCAATTATGACATCTCTAACAGGTTTTGATAAGCAATTTCGAATTGCTAACAATAACAATTGTTGCATCAAAGTTTGACAATCATGGGATTTAAGGCCTTGTAGAAGACAATCTTCAATTGAAATAATGTTTCTAAAGTTAGAACAATAACCATCAAGAATTTTAGTAACCAATAAGGTTTGATGAAACATTTTCTTTTCAGTTTTTCTCAACGTGTAAGAGGCTGGTGATAGGTAATTTTTTTGCTTCTTATTGGGTATTAATGTTATTATAATTCCCATTTCTTCAAAGTCTTTCCTATCATTAACATTGTTTTGCCCGGTTAATGGAAGATTATGCTGTAAATGCTATAACACACATTCTTTTTTATATGCATAACATCCAGTTGGTGATACACTAGTAAATGTTGCTAATATTCTAAGTCAAAGAAAATTAATATTTCCTTAAATAACTTTTCCTTGTCTCCATCAAAACGCTTTTGTTTTTTGTCCTTACTTTTTGCAAAGTTGTTTTCAATTTTTTGACCATTTTTTAAATTTTTTTCCCATTCAAAGTTTTAAGAGGTTTCCTCACTCTTGTTCACCATTAAAAATAGTTTTTAACTTTTTAAACGGGTGATTATTTGGTAGAAACTAATGGTGAACCAAAAATATATTTTTTCTACTATGTTTAAGATAACATGAACTAATGTTTTCTCCCACATTTAAGAAGTAAAATAACCCTTAATAATACTCTCATATAGGTTACTATATGCTAGAAAGTCACTAATTATTCATAACAAAAAAACCTGTAAATTTAAAGTTTATTTTTTTCATGCATCATAAACTTCTAAACCAACTTGCCATAAAGTTTTAATGTCCTTAATTAAGGGTATTAGGTAGACATCTAGTTCATTACCAAGTTGTCCAGGTTCAGAAATTAATAGTGATAGCATCATGAATTTTCCTTTCATACACAACCATGGAGCTAGATTACATGCCACTATTGTAACTAACCAACAACTATAGGTAGTCCTAAGTGTGCTATATCGATTTAACCTATTGGTTGAGAGAGCAAGTCTAAGATTCCTAGGTTCTTATGCAAACTCAGGCCATTTGTTATCAACTAACTGCCATATCAGAGAATCTACTGGATGGCAAAGGTTTCTGTCTTTTATTCTCTTATTTAAATGCCAAATTATTTGCTCAACTGTTTTCGGTGATTGGAACGTGCATTTGAACTAAAGAATAGGAGAAAAATACCATAAAACCTTGGCTAAAACCCCTTTTAAAATTTTTTTCGATTTATTTTTTCTTTTATTCCACCTATATTCTCCAAAGTTAGGGCATTTAATCAAATTTGCATACACTTTCCTATAAAGAATGCAATTTTTTGGACATGCATCTATCTTTTTATATTCTAAGCCTAGCACTTTTATTGTTTTCTTGGCCTCATAAATTGATTTAGGCATAGTGTTATTTTGTGCAAAATACCTACAAGGGCTTCCTACAAAGCCAAAAATCCTACATCCGACCACCTAAAGTTCCCTTTCACATTAAAAATTTTTATTAAACCAAATAACTTAGAATGATTAGAACCTAGGAATAATGGCTTTTTAGCATCTTCAAGAATTTTCTCAAAAAACTTAGGATTTTTATAGCATTGCTCGCAAGCATTTTGAACCATGTTCACAACATTATTATAATCATTGGATTTAAAGTAATGACTACTAAAATAAGTTTGGAAGTTTGTACTATGTAAAATAGGGTCAACCACTTCGTGTCTAGTTCAAACAATGTACGTTAATATAAAACTTTTTTAAACAAATGTGTTCTAACATGTTCAAGTGAATGAAGTTCCATATTACAACAACTATTGCATGGGCATATGATTAATCTATGATTTTTTAAATTAAGACTTGCAAAATCTAGGAACTCATTAACACCATTTATGTATTCTTTTGATAATTTATGACTGAAAATCCAATTTCTTTGTATGTGTAATACCTACTAGTACATGATATTATGTCAATGAATTTCAATTTGCTCTAATTTTATTTATTAGATTTTTTTATAAATTTAAAAGGAAAAAATCACCTGAAAACTAATAAGACACAACACTTCAATATATATCCAACCACGACCATTTCATATCACACTTTCAGTGTGTTTCCCAACAACCAAACACAACTACAACAACAATATCTAATGGAATGTAATATTGAACACATACAAAGTGAATATAAATAGGTTCAAGAATATACCTGTTAGCAACAACAAAAGCAATTTTTTTTGCTCCCAAATCAATAAATAAACAAATGAAAAAATAAAAACATTGTCAACAACAATCAAATCAAATCCCAAATTAGTATATACACTCCAACAATAAAAAATAGTAGCACAAGAAATAAAAAAATTCAGTACATTCACTCTAACAATAGCAAATCACAACATAAAGAACAAAGAAATTAGCACATGCACTTAATAAAAAATGGCAACACAAAGAATAAATGAATTAGCACATACACTGAATAAATTTTTTTTTACATAAATTTATTGGCACTGAATAATGATGTTTTTTTTAATAAACATCATTTTTTTATTTAATTTAATTAAAAAAATTTAATTTATGTAAAAGGGACATCGTTTGGTTGTCAGAACCCTGACACTCATTATTCAATATTAATGATTTCTATTACAGTTCCGTCGTTTGCAAGAAAAGTTTACTTTTATCGATCAACTTTGATACTTTCTCAAAATTATCGAGAGTCTAGTATCAGCAATGCCCTTTTTTTTAGTAGTGTTAAATTTAAATACTCTCACAAACTTTTCGAAATACTTTATGTGCACAGGTATAAATTTATTCTTTTTTATTATTACAAAATCAACATAAAAGCTAAGATATGTCAAAACAACAAATATAAAATTATGCTAGCTAATAAGATCTACATGATCTGCATGATCAATATAGGTAGCAAATTAATCTTTAGTCGTGTGATCTGCCAAAATAAGCTTTTATTTTTTATATATTCATTCATGTTTCTCAGAGTAACATTTTAAGAATAAAAGTTTTATATTGATGTTATTATTTGAATTTATTTTTATTCTTCTTAGAGAATAAAACTTTATTAATTGGAATAGAAAGAATAAGTTGTTTATGGCATTTTCATTTATATCGATAACTTTACATCACCAACTATATTGCCTACAATATAACTTCATAATATATAAATTTTGTCTTTTGAGATAATCTCTCATTTTAAATCTTTTCTAAATATGTGCTTCTTGAGAAATAACTATAAATCTACTTTGGATTTGTCTATGAGATTCCATGTGCCAATAAGTAGCATCACTCACGTAATTCATTTAGAGTTTTATGAGAGATTATTTTATCTCATATAATAAAATTAAATTAATATTTGTGAGCAAGACTATAGACCTTCCACAAAACTAGTATATATATCCTCACTAACCTTAAAGTACATACATTTATCTATAACATTCTTAGAAAAAATCAACGAGCTGGAAAATCACATTATAGGATTTTGTAAAACAACACAAATAGATTTTAGTCTACATACTAAATTTTAAAGCTTGCAAATTATATGAATTTTCTTTTCTTTGTAAAAACATTTAGGCTATTAATTGCTTTCTTTATAGCAAACTTGATTTCATGGAAAAATAACTTTAGCCGTGAAAAAAAGAAATTCGAATTCTTATTCCTATGAAATCAAAACCTTAAATTCTCAGTTAACCAATGTTAATTGAATGATATAAATTCTAATATGGATTCATATTATGTGTAATTTTTTGTATTTAAAAATAATTAAAATATGTGAGTTTAATTAGATATGTCTTTTTCTCTAATTTAATTAATGTTAAAATTATAAATAAAGAAAATGAGGTTTCAAGAGGGATTTGAAGAAGTGTCATAGCATCATTCTTGACATATAAACGTGATTAACCTATGCATATTCACATATATATTTTATGTTGGGTTTATTAGATGTTTATATTTACCCTTTAATGTTGATATATATTATTTTTAATTTTTAAAAAATATTATGTTTTACCTTTTTCTAAATTATAATTTAAATTTTGTTAATATTTACAACTATAAATTTCAATTTACAAGTTTTATATTACAGTTGCAAGTTAATTAAGGTTATTTTTTCAATATTAAAATATATATACAATCTATTTATAGTTGAAATTCCTTTTATAAATGTTAATTTACTAATTTTAAGTTAAATCTGAATAACCAAATATTTAAATGAATTAAATACGTTATTTGTCAATAATACTTTTAATTTATTACTTAAAATTTATATATGTTAACAATTTAACATATTAGTTTAAAATTTTTTAGGGAATATATGTCAACATATCTTTTTATATTTTTTATTTTTAAAAAAACAAACAACTTAACATTTATATTCAAACGTTTAAAGTTATCAACCAAATTCAGATTTCAGTTATATTCAGACTTCAAATAGAAAAAGCAAATACTATCAAAGTTCTATGTTAAATTTATATGTTTTAAATAACTTATGAATTTTGTTTACAAAAAATATCAAACAAGTAAATAACAACACTTTTTAAGTCAAATGTATGACATTATATTTACATGTTTTGCATAACTATTCATTTTTAAAACTTTGACATGGTTTATGTTATTTCTAATTTATACAAACATTATGTTTTATAGATTTTAGGTTGTAAAATTGTGTTATAAAATTATGCTAGGTATTCTCGAGTTTTGAGAAAATAGGAAAATATCCTCCTAAACTTAATTTCTGTTAGTTTGACCTATTAGAAAAATAATAAAACAAAACATATTTTTTTTCATGATTAATTATTATTGTAACATATTAGTAGGGATCTAAAAATTCTCACAGGATCATTGGGATTGGGGCCTATAGGGACCTGGCCTGTTCAGATTGAAGATTTGAGGACAAGATTTGAAAAAAAAAAAATTGTAACTAGTTGAGTATGGAGATGAAAAATCATCCCTATTTTGAAACAAGTTGGCTACAAGGATGGGCCTTATTTCGTGGCCCATCCCATTTTCCCAAATGAAAATTTAAATTTTTACTAGATAATTATATATGCATCCATTTTTATTTGATAAATAATTAATAGTTTAATAATTTTTGTATCAATTAAGTCTTTTATAAAAGTTTATAATTTTTAATTTAATTAATTAAGTCCTTGATAAGTCATAGTACTTTATCATCTTCGTTTGGATTACTGCTAACTGTCATTGATCATTGTTGACCTCTGTTGACCATAGTTAATCATCATCTATTTTTGTCATTATAAGTATCATCCAAATCTTTATTAAAAGCTCTATGCAATAGTGAATCATTATCGCTATTTGAGCGATTATTTGTTGTAAATGTAAAGTTGAATATTTGGATAATTGGATATGGAAAGTTTAACTTCAAATTTACAATGAACTGTTACTCAAATGATGATGGTGATTATATTATTGCATAGAGCGTTTCAATAAGAATTTGAATGATATTTATTATGACCCTAAATGACGTTAGATAATGGTCAATGGCGGTCAACAATAGTTGATGAGAGCAATCCAAATAGTCAAATGAGATGAAAATTGACTTGATGACCTGTGAGGATCCCCAGCCCAAATCGAGGACACCCCTTACATATTCTCGATTTGGCAAAATCAAGGATGGGCCTAAGATGGGGATCTTTAGCCCAATTTAGGACAAGGTTGAGAGGATTGGGGTTCCCAACCATTGCCATCCCTATAATTCAATTTTTAAAAATTAGAACCAAGTTGGACCGAATAAAAAATTAAAACATAGCAAACTCATTAGTTTCGATTTAGTGTGATCCTATTTTTCAGGTCCTAAGTTTTTTTACCCAACCCTAAAACCAAAACACTAAAAGCACATTCTTTACAAGAATAAAAAATGCAACTGCATTTTTATTCTAAAAAAGAAAAAATTCCGATTAGGCTTTTATTACAAACCATTATTATATAAATATGTATATATGTTAAACCTTAATTATAAGAGAGGGTCTTGCTTTTTAAAATTTTTTTCCTTTTGTTTTAGAGAAATTTACCAAAATATCCAAAACTAAAATAAGAATTTCTAAAATATTCAACAGTAATTTATATTTTAAAAACTATCCAAAAATTTAGCAAATGAATGATTTTATCCTCATCAAAACATCCCAACTCTTTTTTATCTTTACCCTAAAATTTTCCAAATCAATTTTCTCTAAAACTCTAATTTTTTTCCTCAAATCAACCCTAAATTTTTCCCCCGAAATCAATTATCTCTGAAATCAATTTATAATTGAAATTAAGCAAGCCCTTAATCAATCTGGCGATGGCAACACACAATGAAGATTAGTTTTTGAATAGTTTTTTATTGTAATCTTGAATTTTTAAGGAACAGTGGATGTAGGTAGAGTTTAGATTGATTTTGGTATGGTTTATGGAGTTTCGAGTGAATAATATTTGTGGGGGGTTGAATAATATTTGACAGAAAGGCTAAAAGATAGTTGATGTAGGCGAGCCAGAAAACACCAGTGGCTCCGACATCGCATTTTGCTTATCGTTTTCATGAAATCTCCATAAAAATTCATCAATCCAGACCTCACCAACCACCTAATCTGCCAAACTCAATCCACATTACATTTTCTGCAATAATCCAAATATAAAATCTCATAAACAACTGTACCGACGTGCAATCCAACTCAAAAATTCTAATATTACAATCTAAATAAAAACTAACTTATCTTGTCTTCTTGCTCTTCAAGATATGCTGCTGCCACCGTAAAGATGTGTTACCGCTACCAAGAGTTTCGCCGCCGTCATGCATGTGTAGGAGGGTTTCCTCAATTTCAATTACGGTTGATTTGAGGAAAAATTGACTCGGGGAAAAATAATTAGGGTTGATTTTGAGGATAATTAATTTGGAGAAATAATTAGGGTTTTAAGGAAATTTGATTTGGGAGAATTTTTTGGTAAAACGGAAAAAAGGTTAGGAATATTTTGATGAGTCACCGGTTTTTTAAATTTTTGGATAGTTTCGAAAATAAAAATTACTAGTAATTATTTTTTAAAGGGTTATTTTTAACAAAATACTGTTATTTTTAATGGTGTCAAGAGTAAAATTAAAATTTTACAGATATTTATAAAATAAAAAGAATAATTTAAGGATAAATTTATAATTGCACACAATTAAATTTACTAAATAAAAATATATTACAATTTCATCTCTCTCTCCACTTTAAGAATGAAGCCACGTGACAATTGGGAATCAGTTTCTGGAGCTCAACTTCACTTCTTAATTTGAATACATAATAATCCTACATAATATAAAAATATTAATTCTATACAAATAATAATAGCAGTAGCAACGGTAATAACAATAATAATAATAATTAATAATAATAATAGAGAGAATAATTAATAAAATTATTTAATTAATTAATATTACATATTAGGTTAATTAATAATAATAATAATAATAATAATAAAGAAGATATTAGTTCATTTATTCATTTTGTTTAATTAGTTAATTATTTTTTAAGGGATTAATTTAATTTAATTTAATTTATATATTTAATTAATTTGCCATTTTTAAGAATACACAAATTCCTTAATGTACACTTAGGCTTAATTCTATCTTTTTCCATCATATAGGGTTATTTTTGTCATTACACACATAATGTTAATTGGAGTAAGGATGAATTTGTCTTTCTACTTAAAAATGTAGTTTCTATTGTTTATTATTCTTATCCATTAAATTTTTGGACTTTACTCTTTAATATATATTTTTTTGATTGGAGGAATTTTTTATTTTTTAAGTTTTTTACAATTTTATGAATTATAATATGAATTAAAAATTCTATATTATTAAAATAATAAGTATTTTTTTGGATGCTAATGAAATTAATTTTTAATTTAATTTATTAATATGATGTATTAATTTATGAAAATATAAAATCTTAATGGTTAATTTCTATTTTTGTCTTTTTTCTATGATAATAGGGAGAAATTTGTTAAAATTAGACAAGTTATATCTTAATTAATGTTTTACATTATCCTAAAATTGAATTTAAAATGATACGTTGAACTTACATTTTTTGCTTTGACTCTTTTTAAGTGGTTATAGTATAACAGTAAGGGAGGTCAGTGATAATTTGTAAAACGATACTTTTCAACTGATATTATGCTAAATCTTGGGGAGGTATGTGATAATAACTCTTTTTCTTAATTGCCTATAAATTGAGATTATTTTCGATCATAATAGCTTATGCTTTATTTTTTTTTCTCTGGAGATGCTGCTATTTGAATTTTTTTGGCTAATCTACCGTGGGGTCAGCTACCTTCGTGCGAACGAACAGGTAAATAAAAAATTATGCTTTTCAATCTTATGTTTCTTCAAATTGTTCTTTTTCTTATTACTGCGTTTGCATTATCATGATAATAATCTCATCTTCAAATTGTTGTTTCTACTCAAAATAATCTCATCTTTTATGGGATAATGGTAACATTCATTTTTAATTTTGTAATTTAGTAGTAATCTCCGTTCCATGGCAACCGTCAGGAGTTCATTTTCTTTGTTCTTTGAATTTTGTAATTCTAATTTATGTGAAACCCATTTCTCGCCTTTGTTGAATTTTTTTTTTAATTTTAATTATTTGAAATCCATTTGTCATTGACATAATTTTGTTATTTTCTGGACTTTCTTTTGATTGAGTAGCTGATGATGATGAATTTGACGGAACTCCTCTTAGTGGAAAACTGCAAAAGTGAGGGTTTCTTTCTTTTTACTTTTTTCTTTTTATTTGTTTCAAATCAATATCTTGTTGAGATAATTTTGTTGCATTTTCTGGGTTTTATTATGATTGAGAAGAAGAGTAATTTCCTCTTCGTTGAAAACTGGCAAATTGAGTAGTTTCTCTCTGCTTTTTTTTTTTTAAATGTTTGTTTGAAATTAATTTCTAATTGAGATAATCTTGCTGAATTTTTTCTGGGTTTTATTATGATTGAGAAGAAGGGTAATCTCTTCTTCATGGGAAGCTGGCAAATTGAGGAGTTTCTCTCTCTTTTGTTTTTAATTTTTATTTTTGAAATCAGTTTCTTGTTGAGATATTAATATTTACCCTTTCGCTTGTGTTTTTGAAAAATTTGTGATTGCTTGTGAAGCAATTGCCTAGTTCATCAGGTGAAAATGAGGGTACGAAGTGAGTAGTTGAAAATTGTGAAGTGCATTAATAACTTTTTAAACCTTGGTCTTGACTTGCATTTTGAAAATTTTTTATGATTGATTGGAGAGCATGCCTAGCTTATCATGTGAAATGTGAAGTGCTCAGAATCATTTTGCAATTGTATTTTGTTAATTGTATCTATTTAACTTTGGCTTGTTTCTTAATAGCTTGTTCGATTCACTGCCCAGTAAATTTATGTTGCTCTAAGATGTTGTTTATAGAAATCTTCTAATTGACGAGAAATGATTCTGAGTACTTAAATTAGTCTCAAATAGTTCTTACTATTCCTTTGGTTGAGCAAATGAAATTTTTTGTGCATTTTTCTGGCATGTCCTGCCTTGCACCATTTGGTTTTACAGTACTTTCGATTATCAGGTAATAGGGTTTGGACTATGTTTTCTTATTAGTTTATACGTTTAGACTTCATTTTTTCTGCCAGTGTTAATGAATTTCATATTTGTATACTTTTTTCTTTTAAAATGTGGACCTAGAATTGCTTGCTAATTTTATATTTATTGTTAAGTCAATATAGTGTTTTGTTTCAGTGGGTGATATTTGACTCTCTTTTTTCTGTAGTGTATGGGGAATTCCCTTTTGCTCTTGTTCTGTCACCTATGCTGTGTAGAACTCTTAATGCATAACTGAATTGGACATGTGCTTCTCATCTTCAATATTTGGTTGCTTCTGAACAAAATCTTGGTACATGTCGTCTCTTTGTTGTAGAGATATAATTAACTAGGTTATGCATATAAAAATTAGTAAAACGTTTTATGGAATAGAATAGAGAGCAAAGGCCTTCATAAGAAAATTTAGTGCGATCATCTTATAGTTGCTCTAGCTGCTCCATGCATTTGATGAATGATTTTCAAACTCTGTTGATGTTTCTATCATATGCATTTAATGTGGTGGGGATTGTTCCTTTGTTTTATTGTTGTGGATGTTCTTTGATGATCTAATGAAAGATTATGTTTCCTAGTTCTTTGTTTAAATACAGACAAGTTGTTTTTTTCCCATCTGATTGAATGTAGATGACGCTGCTATAGGCAGCCAGGCAAGTGATGCTACTTTATTCAGTCGTACTTGTTCTCATGTCACATGATCATGAGTGAATTTCTTAGATTTATCAAAGGTGTAGTGAATTTTTTAGATTTATCAAACGTGTCCTTCCTTTACTTCATTGTTTGTTCTTTTGAATTTTGGTGCTGGGCCATATATCCGACTGTTTTTAGCATAACTTTTAGATACCTGAGAAACGTAGAACTTGCATTTGTAGGTGTTGAGCCTGATTGAAGTTCAGTATGAATCTCTTCTTTTTTCTTTTTTATTATGGCGAAAGATGCAATATGGAATCCCAACTTTTAGTTTTGATCCAAGTATATGATAGTTTACTTGCCTTTTTGGATTGAATATAACTTTTTGGGTCAGGTTACATAAGATAACATTTTGGATAATTATGATGCTTGTTATTTTAGAATTGTGAATGCTGTGTCAAGATTTTTCTGCTTTGGTAGAGAAACTCTAATAAGGGATAATTGACTTATAATTGTTATTGATTTTGAGTTATCTTATCTACTGCTATTGTCTTTTGTTGAGAATAATTTAAAATAGAGTACACAACTTTAAATAATTGACATAGGAAAATATGCACAATTTAGCCACAAAATTTTCACTATAACACTTCCCAAATACAATTCACAATTGAAAAGAAATACAAAAATTATAAATAACACACTCTTTCTTAAGAACACATATGCAAGGCTTGTTGCCTTATTTTCTTCTACTCTCCTTGATTTCTTCTTCCTTTGATGCAAAACTCCAAAATAGAGAAGGTATTTATATTTTGTGAAAATCAATTCACACCGAACAAATACTAAAATGCAAATTAATCACAACTATAAAATGTGCTTAACACACACCTAATTTCCCACTGAATATCTAATTCAAATAATTAATTTTACTAATCAATGAAATCTTCCATATAATGGGCTAAACTATCAAATTTGGGTTATATTGTTGAGTTCAATACTCCCCCTCAAGCCCAATTCAAATTCTTTGTATCTCATTGTGTTGACGATGAAATTTTTTGAATTTATTGGTACTCAAACATTTAGTGAACAATTCCATAATTTGATTATTCGCTTTGATCCCTTTCATCTCAATTTCTTCTCATCTAACATTTTCTCTAATAAAATGATAGTGTACTTCAACATTTGTAATTCTTGCATGAAAGGCTGAGCTAGAAGAATTGTCAACTTATTATCACAATACAATAGAATTGCATAATCCATTGATGTAGATCACTCATCAGTTGTATTACCTATATATTCTCTTGTAAGGATAAGCAGAAAAATTGAACCGAATTGGAACCGGACTGAAATTGACGGGTTCAGTCCGATATTTTATACAATTCGGTTTGATTTCGGTTTTTAAAATAAAAAATTCAAAATTTTTGATCCGATTCGGTTTTGATTCAAAAAATCCAAATCGGACCGATTTATTATTTTTTAAAATTTTTTTTATGTAAATGATGTTGTTTTACAATATTTTCATAAAACAACGTCGTTTGGTACATTAAAAATTTTTTTAAAAAATAATAAATTTACCCAAAAATCGAACTGATCCTAAAACCAAATCGATCGGTCAGGTTTTAATTCAGTTTTAATATGTAATCAATTCAGTACGATTCGATTTTTCCTTCTTATTCGGTCCAGTTTTTTAAATAATATTTCTTTGGGTTTTGCATACATTGACTCATTACACTAATTGTATAAGAAATGTTAGGTTGAGTCAAAGTCAAGCAACGAAGAATGTTGCGAACTATATTCTATTTTTGAAAATTCGAGTTACCTCTTATGCCTAACTATAACTCTTAACTTCGTGAGCCACCGGATCTAGACCAAGATCTCTATTATGTTGTACGACATATCGATTTGAAAAACTTACTTTTAGTTATCAATCATTCATTTTGCTTCTATATAAAGTGATGTTAGGTTGCTTCACATAGGGGCACTTTGCTCGGCTACATAATAATCATGTTTTGAGCTAATTGCATGTTGAGTGGTTAAATGGAGCTTTTGTCACTTGTTCCTCGCTTGTTCCAATTCTAGTAAAGAGCTTCAGAATGATTCTATACCATAAACGATATTCTATTTTGGCACCTGATAAATGTCTAAAAGTGTAGGTTTATTAAGAAAAAGTACTATGATTTACACTTAATAATTCCTTTTGTTCCCCAAAATCAAAGCATATTCGCATATTCCTTTACATTGAATTTTAAAACATGTATTGGACTAAGTAGTCGATTTTGTGCAGGTTTTGTATAATGAGCGTATCTTTCAATACAAAACATTAATTGATATGATTTTAGGGTTTGACAAACATATACTCATTACTTTACAACTTTGGAGGCCGAAAGTTAGATTAGTTCGAGCAATTAATAGACAAAATTGGGCTTTAACAGAACTTAAGCGCATCTTTGAACCAGGCCAACATACTTTTGTATTTGGGCTGTATCTCCCTAAATACGTACCTAAAAATTATATAGTTAGGTGTTCTAAAAAGCTAATAAAGAGATCTAAATTGTTTATATTTTGCATTTTCTCAAATTTTAACTGGTTGGCTACCAAAAAAAGTTATCATTCTAGAAGGACGGTGGAGAAATGCGACTTGAACATCTCTGCCTATTTTTAACACAACTCACGTTTTAGAAAATCAATAAGGGTGAGATATGAATCATTAGAAAGTTGAATCATTCACCTACAACTTTGAAGAAGGCTGTTTTGCAAAATTAGGTGGTTTTTATGATAAAAAATATATTGGAAATTAGTAGAGCGTGATTAATTAGAAATTGACAAATTATGTTCACACATGTGAAGTACCTTTAATTTTACCTATATAAAGGACGATGTGGAAGTGAAGAGGAATAATCTTGATTATCATTTTTTTTCTCCTTTTAGTGATTTGAGTTTCAATTAAATGATGTATTTCTAATTTCGTAATTTGGGATAAGGGTGAACTTTTGATGATTTTATAGTTTTTGTTCTTTGATTCTTTGTTTTGTTCTTCATCGTTAATTTTTTTATTGATTGAATACTATATTTTGCAAGTGATTTTAAATTATTAGAAATCTTGATTCATTGTTAACAAATGGTACGTTAAATGCTTGGATGTTTTCTACATATCAATAGTAAGACAACTTATAGTTTTATACCATCAATTAAAAGGTAAGTCTTTGATTTTTTTGTACTTAAATATTTTTTCATCATCCAATTAAGATCACTTTTTTTGATTCTTAATTGTGTTTTTTTTAAAGAGCTTTTGACAAGTGATCAGCAACGACATTTTGTACTCTTTTTTTGTCTTGAATTGTGAGGTCAAGTTTTTGGAGTAGTAGGATTCACCTAATCAATTTAGGTTAGCATCCTTTTTTAAGAGAAGATATTTCAATGCTGCATGATCATTAAAATTAAGAATGGGTGAGTCAACAAGATAAGATCAAAATTTATCCAATGCAAATATTACTGTAAGTAATTCATTTTCAGTGGTAGAATAATTCATTTGAGCACTATTTAAGGTTTTACTAGCATAGTAAATCACATAAGGTTTCTTGTCCTTTCGTTGTCCTAAAACAGCTCCAACAGTATAATCGCTAGCATCACACATGATTTCAAAAGGCAAAGATTAATTTGGAGGCTGCATGACAAGAGCAGACGTTAGCATGCTTTTAAGTTTAACAAAAGATTCTTGACATGATTTTGATAAGAGATTACGCAACGGTCTTTAACATTAAAGAACATCTTTTATTGTCAAATTTAAATTCAATATTATTATATATTAGGGCATTAGAGATCCATTTTAATGATTTGTATAAAACTTATTCTTGATCTTTTCTTTTTTTAAAAAAAAAACACAATTAAGAATCAAAAGAAGCGATCTTAATTGAATGATAAAAAAAATATTTAAGCACAAAGAAATAAAAAAAGTTACCTTTTAATTGATAGTAAAAAATTATAAGTTGCCTTACTCTTGATATGTAACAAAATTTAAGCATTCAATGTACCATTTATTAACAATGAATCAAGATTTCTAGCAATTCAAAATCACTTGTAAAATATAATATTTAATCAATAAAAAATTGACAATAAAGAACAAAACAAAGAATCAAAGAACAAAAAATATAAAATCATTAAAGTTCATCCTTAACTTTAATTTCGAAATTAGAAATACATCATTTAATTGAATCTCAGATTACAAAAGGAGAAAAAAAAATGATAAGCAAGATTATTTCTCTTCAATTCCATATCATCTTTTATATAGGTAAAACTAAAGGTACTTTACATGTGTGAATATAATTTGCCAATTTCTAATTAATCACGCTCTACTAAATTCTAACATATTTTTGACCATAAAAGTCACTTAATTTTACAAAACAGCCTTCTTTAAAGTTGTAGGTGAATGACTCAACTTTCTAATGGTCCATATCTCACCCTTACTGATTTTCTAAAACGTGAGTTGTGTTGAAAATAGGCAGAGATGTTTAAGTCGCATTTATCTACCGGTCTTCTAAAATGATAACTTTTTTTGGTAGCTAACTAGTTAAAATTTGAGAAAGTGCAAAATATAAACAATTTAAATCTCTTTGTCAGTTTTTTAGAACACCTAACCATATAATTTTTAGGTACGTATTTAGGGAGATACAATCCAAATACAAAAGCATGTTGGCTTGGTTCAAAGATGCGCTTGAGTTCTGCTAAAGCCTAATTTTGTCCATTAATTGCTCTAATTAATCTAATTTTCGCCCTCCAAAGTTATGAAGTAATGCGTTTATGTTTATCTAGTTTAAGAATCATATCAATTGATGTTTTGTATTGAAAGATACGCTCATTATACGAAATTTACGCAAAACCGACTATTTAGTCCAATTCATGTTTTAGAATTCAATATAAAGAAATATACGAATATGCTTCAATTTTAGGAAATAAAAGGAATTATTAAGTGTAAATCATAGTATTTCTCTTAATAAACCTACACTTTTAAACATTCATCACACCCCAAATCAGTTTATTACTAGTCCCAAGTAATATGAGCAATATCATTTAGAGTTGATTTATAGAATTTACATTCAAAGTAATAATCATTCTTTTCCTCTTAATCTTTTCAAAATAAACAAACTCTCATTTAAAGATTTATTATATATGTGTCAGATACTCATCAGTTAAATTATTAATAAATTTTTTTTTGTGTTTTTTTGTAACTAATACATGTTATGAGATTTAATTGGAATCAAATAATATTGGTTATAAATTTTATCAAGGTAAATTTCTTTGGGCAAAAATTATTTCTATCTCCTTTTTTTTTTTTTTTTTAGTTTTTCAATTGGGAGGCTCAGCAGCCCATTTACACTTACATTATGGTTGGTTCTGCATATACCACCTAATTTTTATTGTTTATTTTGATCATGGTAAGTTTTGCCACCTTTCTTAATTTTCTCTTTTAAGTATTGTGTTGTTAATTTTTATTTCCATTAATTTTATTAAGAGGAAGGTTATACCACCTCTTTTCTTTGTATTTGTTTTATTGTTCTAACATTTTATTTTATTGTATTTTACTTTATTGTATTTTTTTTTTATTCATGCTTGGATGGTATCGTGATTCTCATTCTCATCGATTGGTGAAAGATAATTCTGAAACTTTCTTTGAAAATTTGTTTGATTCATCTTCAAACTCACACCCAACTAACAATATAGCTGAAAATAAAGTATACATGGAGAAAATGAAAATTATCATGTTTGAACTATGTGTAAATATTTGCAATCTCTTCGAAATTCATCTCTTTCATACTTTATTTTTCTTTTTAATGCAAATAACTTCAGATTTAAGTCCGGTATGACCCTTTCTTTTACCGCTAAAAAAAAATTGTCAAATTTAAATTCAATATTATTATATATTAGGGCATAAAGGATCCATTTTAATGATTTGTATAAAACTTATTCTTTATTTTTTTTTTAAAAAAAAAACACAATGAAGAATTAAAAAAAGCGAATTTTAATTGGATGATGGAAAAAAAATATTTAAGCACAAAGAAATTAAAAGACTTACCTTTTAGTTGATGGTGAAAAATTATAAGTTGCCTTACTCTTGATATGCAGAAAATATTTAAGCATTTAATGTACTATTTGTTAACAATCAATAAAGGTTTTTAACAATTCAAAATCACTTGTAAAATATAGCACTCTGTCAATAAAAAATTGACAATAAAAAATAAAAAAAGGATCAAAAAACAAAAATTATAAAATCATCAAAAGTTCACTCTTAACCCTAATTATAAAATAAAAAATACATCATTTAATTGAAACTTAGATTACAAAAAGAAGAAAAAAAATGATAATCAAAATTATTTCTCTTCACTTTTACATCATCCTTTATATAGGTAAAATTAAAGATAATTCACAAGTATGAACATAATTTGTCAATTTTCAATTAATTACGCTTTACCAACTTCAAACACATTTTTGACCATAAAAAAGGAGTACAAAATGTTTTTTGATTTTTAACAATACTTGGATGTTTTCTATATATCAAGAGCAAGGCAATATGCTTCAATATGCGAATATGCGAATATGCTTCAGATCCGATTCTATGCCATAAACAATATTCCATTTTGGCCCCCATTAGCTTTTTGCTTAGTTGTACAACGAGCATGCCCGAGTGGGCTACTACGTTCACTGCGCACTTGCATCACTACTTGAGATTCGCTACCACTTCGCCCAGCTCCTATGCCTACCACGAATTCGAATCATCACATGGTTGCAAGCTAAGCTTCACATGGTTGAGGAAGCCAAAAGACCCTTTCATGGCCGAAGGCTCCGAAACACGTTGGAGAGCTTTTAAATCCAGCCCTAAAATGTCCATTCTCCTAAAGTTCCAAAGTGATCATCAATCTCACCGCAACCTTCTTAAGCCGAAAGAAAACCGGCCAAGAATAACATTTTTTTTGGTAGTATGAAGAGGGAATAGAATCATATTTGGCAAAGGTGCTAATTGTCGATATATTATTGCATCTTCCAAATCTTTCTCTTTGTGTGCATATATTTATCATTTGGTTCCATTGGGAACTATTATGTATCACGAGATATGGTGTTGGATGAAGCATTTTCTTGGTGGTCTTTAGAAAAAGAGTTGTTGTTAGACTTGACAGAATTCGAATACAAGCTGCAATAGAAGATGGGGGAGTATACTGTCTAAATCCAATCAAGTTTAGATGAAGGTGGAGATTCATTCGATAATGGCGACAATGGTCAAAAAATAGATCAGAATCCTTACCAAATAGGTTTGTATCAACAAGATGATAGAACAAGTGGAGAGGAATAGGCAACTCGACAATCACAACTTCGAAGGTCAACAAGAGTACAGAAGCCAAATCCTAAGTATGCTACTGTAGCCATACTTAAAGAAGCAACTAGTAAAGAACCTGAAACATTTGAAGAAGCATCACAAGATTCTAAGTAGGTTAACCTTGACTTGACCAATGGGACCAAATGCCAAGATGTGTGCACATGAAGGGAAAGATTCGAAAGATGTAACAATGTATCGCAATTGGTCTGTAGTCTTATTTATTTAATATTAGCTCGATTTGACATTTATTATACAGTTGGTGTGATGAGTCGATACATGCAAAACTCGTAGAAGTCTCATTTAGAAGCAGTTCGACAAATATTGAGATATATAAAGGGTATAATTTACTATAATCTTTTATACAAGAAAGGTGAAAATTGCAAGTTAGTTGGCTATTGTGATGCAAACTATACAGAAGATCATGACATCTATCGATCAACTACAAAGTATAAGTTTACCCTTGGTTCAGGAGCAATTTTTTGGTGTAGAAAGAGACAACTAAATGTATTTTTATCAATGACGGAAGCAGAATATCGAGCAGCATGGAACCAGTAACTTTGTGAATATGTGAACTTCATCCACGAGCGCTAGGTGTTGTATCTTATCTGAGGGATTCCTACCACAGCAACAGTGGGTATATTTGCTAAGATCTTTATTGGGGTAGCAAATCAAATTTTATTTGGGTCAATCTATATGCAGTTGAGCAGAGAATAAGACAAGCAATAGCCTAACACTGTAGCGCGCACTGTACATTTATAATTATTTATGTCCAAAAGGTTCAATTTGTGTTAGTGGTGGTAGATAGGATATTTTGTGTTTATTTGTGTATAAAATATTGTCTTGTAATCTCAACCATTCAAAATGTTTGTTGAGAGACAATCTTAACCATTGAATTGTACATATATATGTGTGTAAAACTTGTTTTTGAAGAATGAAGAAAACACCACCATTTTCCATCTTTGCTCTTACGTTTTGCCTTCTCTTCTTTTTGCATTTCCTTTATACTTGTATTAGGCAGAAAACTCACAGCACTCAAAAACACACTAGCGCTTAAATTGATCTTCGCAATTTAAGGCTTACTTAACTCAGTTTTTTTGCAAGTTAAGTTAGGTACCACATGGTGACCAAAACTTTAAATTTCCAACATGTGACAATTTGGCATCCGAGCAAGTTTAGGTGATTTTTGTGTGGTAAGTTACTCCATAACCTTGTGGCTATTGTTTGTTGAAACTAACCTTGTTTAGGTGATTGTAAAATCTAGGGTTTTGATTATTGGGGTAGAATAATCAATATTAACATAATCTTAATGAAGGCTTCACAAAATTTGTTGTAGAGAAAATTGTTGGAAAATTGTGGTTGTGATATCTTGGTTATGGAAAGTTTGGTTGTGGAAAATTTGTGATGGCAGCCAACCGCCCAGAATTTCACAACAAATATCCAACAACAACCAAAGATAGAGCAAGGACATTGAGGGTAGTCATGTTGCAGAGTTGGTTCAAGAGGAGCATAGGTATGCCCAAAGCTCGAAGAAGGGGTCGAAAGAGAAGGCTTTGTCAAAAGAAATGGTGAACTCTTTGAAGTTAGGCTAGCAAAGCTTAAGCTGTTCTTGGGTGACATTCATAAGCGTCTCAACACTCTTAAAGATTAGGTAGGGGAGCTAAAGTCAGATGCAGTGGCTGCCGTTATCGATGGTAGACTCTAGCAAACTTTCGACACATTTGCAGAGTTCATAAAGTAGGCCATGGATGATTTTAAAAAAATGATGGTGTTTTCTTCATTCTTTGAAAATAAGTTTTATACACATATATGTGTGTATATGTATACAATTCAACAGTTAAGATTGTCTTTCAATAAATATTTTGAATGGTTGGGATTATAAGGTAATATTTTATATATAAATAAATACAAAATATCTTACTTACCACTACTAACACAAATTGGGCCTTTTAGGCATGAGCAGTCACAGAGTTACAGTGCATGTTATTGTGTCAGGTGCTGCTTGTTCTATTTTTTGTTCAGTGCATATGCATTGGCCGAAATAAAATTTAACTTACTACCTCAATAGAGATTTTAGCAAACATACCCACTATGCTTGTAGTAGAAACTACTCACGTATAAAATGTAACACTTAACACTTGTGGACGAAATTTGTGTGCTTACGAAGTTATCACTCGTGCTGATGGCAAGTGACATCCACCCCCATCGAAATCCTTGATGCCTTCGTCAAGTATTTTCAATTTGTACTTTTCAACTTGATTTGAAAATTGTTATAAATTCGTTTCTTTCTCCAAGGTAGCCTCACTGTCCAAAAGGTTCTTCCATCTCACTAAAAGTTTTGAGCACTTCAGTACGTTGCTTCGCCAGATAACTCATTTTGCAAGTATCTTGGCTATCTCACAATCATAGGAGGTTATGGTGGCAGGTGATGCTTTGTGTGACTTCCCTTATTTCGAATCTTGCACATCATCATGGTAGGGCTTAACGCATGACCCTTTTGCCCAAAGTCTCATGAAACCTGCTCCAAAGGCAAGACAAGACAAGAAGATTTTGGACAAAAAATGGCATTCTTTACATAGTTTTTACATTTTGAAATGGGAAAACTTGCGATGGGATTGATGGAGTGCCAGGACTCTAAATAGGCTGGACATTCGGGTATTCATCGCAATTTGGGTTTGTTAGAAGATGTATACTATTGGCCATGTATGAAGGATGATGTAGAGGCATATATGAGGACTTGCCTTGCACACCAATAAGACAAAGTTGAGCAAAAGCAACCCGTTGATTTACTCTAGCAGTTTTAGAACATTTATGGGAGTGTGTTACTATGGATTTCATCTATGCATTGTCGAAATTTGAGGGATACGGATCTATATTGGTCGTGGTCTACAAGTTGTCCAAGTACGGAACTTTTATTCCAGCCCCACAAGATTACACCGCTAAGGATGCTGCCTGCTTATTTTTTAAGGATGTTGTGAAGTATTGAGGCCTTCCTCAAACTCTTAACAATGATAAGGACTCATGTTTTACTGGGAAGTTCTAGTGTGAATTGTTCAGGTTGATAGGATCAAACCTACAGTTTTTAACAAGTTTTCACCCGTAGACTAATGGGCAAATCGAGGGGGTGAACATGTTGTTGGAGCTTTATTTGATACACTTTGTGAGTGCTCATCATTGTGATTAGGCAAAGTTACATGATGTAACTTGGTTTTAATACGTGCAGCAAAGCAAAGCCATGCAACATAGCCCATTTAAGATAGTGACAGGTCGACAGTCGCACACATCACAAACTTTGGTAAAAGGCTATATAGGTTCGAACCCCTCAGCATACAAATGGGCAAAAGGTTGGCAAGAGCAACTTGATGTCCTCAAGGTTTTCTCAGATGAAGTGTCTAAGAAAATGAAGAATGGGTAGACAAGGATTGCAAACTGTTAGTTTAATCCAGCGATCTGCTTATGGTTAAGCTACCAAGTTAACAATTCAAAGCCTACTGGTTAGTGCACGATATGGAGATACGAGGGATCTTACCTTATCCTCAAAGAGATCAGGAAGGTGTCATATCATGTCGAGCTGCCATTGAAGCTTAGATTTCATTTGGTCTTCTATGTGAGTTTATTGAAGCCTTATCATGAAGATGTAAAAGATTTGAAATGAAAAGAGTCATACAGAGTACTACCCGCCACTATAACCTCTTATAATCACGAGCTAACTGAGACACTTGCTAATTGAGTCGGTGAAGCGACGTACCAAAGTACTTGGAATTCTTGGTGAGATGGAAGAACTTTTCAAATAGTAAGGATAGTTGAGAGAAAGAAGTGGATTTGTGGCAATTTTGAAATCAAGTTGAAGAGTATAAATTAAAAAGGATTGATGAGGGTGTCAAGGATTTCAATGGAGAAGGATGTCACATGTTGCCAACACGAGCGGTAACTTTGCAAGCATGCAAACTTCATTCACGAGCGCTAGCGTTGTGTCTAACACGTAAGTTATTCCTACCATAGGTATAGTGGATATATTTGTTAAAATCTCTATTGGGGTAGTAAACTAAATTCTATTTGCACCAATCCATATGAAACTGAGTAGGGAATAGAACAAGTAGTGGCCTGATACTATAACGTGCATTATAGCTCTATCACTGTTCATGTCCAATGGTAGTAGATAGGATATTTTGAGTTTATTTGTGTATAAAATATTGCATTGTCATCTCACCTATTCAAAGTATTTGTTGAGAGGCTACTCTAGCCATTGAATTGCACATATATGTATAAAGCTTGTTTTGGAAGAATAAAGAAAACACTACCATTTTCCATCTTTGCTCTCACGTTTTGCTCTCTCTTCTCTTTGCATGTCCTTTATACTTGCATTGGACAAAAAGCTCATAGCACTCAGAAAAACACAAGCGCACAAATTAATCTTAGCAATTTAAGGTTTACTTAATTTGGTTTTTCCATAAGCTAAGTTAGGTGCCACCGAGTGACGGCAACTTCAAATTTCTAGGACGTGAGAAGTAGCTATGGTCGCTCAAGAGAGTATGTGGCTAGTAAACTGATGAATGATCTATATCAATCAGTGGATTATATAGTTCCGTTGTTTTGTAATAATCAGTCGGTAATTCATCTGGCTGAAAATCAAGTCTTTTTTGTAAGAACTAATGATGTTGAAGTGCATTATCATTTTATCAGAGAAAAAGTTTTGCAAGAGGAGATTGTGATGAAAGAGATTAAAACAGATGATTAAATTGCAAATTCGAGAAATTTCGTCGTCAACTAAACGAGGTGTAAAGAATTTGAGCTAGTGTTGAGGAAGGGTGTTGATGTCAACAATTCAGTCCAAATTTGATAGGTCAACCCATTGTGTGGAAGCTTCCATTGGTTGGTAAAATTAATTATTTGAGTTAGGCATTTAATAGAAAATTAGGTTTGTGTTAAGCACATTGTACGATTGTAATTAATTTACATTTTAATATTTGTACAGTGTGGATTGACTTTTGTAAACTATAAAATACGTTCCTTATTTTTGGAGTTTTACATTAAAGTGAAGAAAAAAATTAAGGATAGTAGAAGACATTATGAGTTATATTTGGGAAGTGTTATAGTGAAAACTTTGTGGGTAAGTTGTGGATATTCTCCTAGCTTAATTATTTAAAGTTGTGTACTCTTTTCTACTTATTCTCAACTTCTTATAGTTTAATATAGCCTATATATTTGATAAAGTGCATTCTCAAGACTGGTTTCTAGTAGCGGTATTTAGATGATACAATGAAGTTTCTTGTGTTGTGATAATCTCAGCAAATAGGTTTTACTCGCTACAACTATGAATATCAAATAGTTATTGCTTATTGATTTTGAGTTATCCAATCTACTGCTATTATGTATTATAGTTTAATGTGTAGCCTGATGGATTTGATGAATTGCATTATCAAGAGTGGCTTCTAGTAGTAGTTTAGATGATGCAGTGAAGTTTCCTGTGTTGTCTAAGTCCGTGATAATCATAGTTATAGAAGAAATGTCTTTTCTGTCTCTCATGTTCTTTTAGTAATATATTTACGGGGATTTAAGCAAATATATTTTACTTGCTACTATGTTACAATTTATTACAGACAACTGGCTAGCACAATCCATCATAACAGAATTCTGTCTGGAAATCTGATGTTTGTGTAACTTCTAATTCTCTTTTTCTTTTTCTTGCTTTACTGCTTTTATTACGTTCTTCTGTTTTCGGGTTCTGCTTTTGCTTGTTCATAGTCTTTGTGCTTTTTAACTTATTGAATTATTTCTAGTTGTGGTAGTCACAACAAATACGCAAGATATTATGCCAGCATGTTATATATTTACGTGTAAATTATGCTATGCTGGGGTTGTTCTTGCAAGTCCTTTAGCTTTTAAGTTCTTCGGACATGTTCTCTGTGATGATTATAGTAAGAAACTTTGGAAATGTGATGTTTTACACGTACTAGCTTTGTGCTTTATCTTTTTTCTTTTTGGTACTTAATTTCTAGTTGTTTCTGGGTTTTTTAAGTAACTAGTGAGCGGTCTGTCCCAAAATTTGAAGTTTGCTGTTGTGGTGCCGGTGTTTGAAATTGTGTAATTTTCAAGATTCTTTCTTAAAAAATATGGTGTTTTTCTTTCTTGTTTAGGCACACAATGGATTCAGCTTATTCTTTTGTTGTTTTTTTGCTGCAACTTTTTGGCCAAGTTGTTGACTCTTCTAGACTACATCTTTGATTGTGGTGGAAATTTACCATGACTACATATACCATCATCATAATTCATTTATTATTTCAATCACCTAACTTTACTGATTTTCCATTTTGCTACTTGTTGCAAAAAGTAAAAAAAAAATTATCATATTTTTGGAATGTTATTTTCAAGACCAACCACAGACAGAGAGTAGAAATTATATATAAACAATTCATCTTCCAAATAAAGTTCGCTGTTCAGGAAATCAGTGGAGGGAAAGTAGCAAGCTTTCAAAGTCTGAGCCAACTACGATTCTGGAAATTATATATTACAAGGTGACTTTTGGGAATTAAAAAAATTATTTTCCTTTTATTAGAATGAGTTTAATGTAACATCTCAAATCCAATATTTATAAAATTAATGGACATTCATAAAACTAATACCGAAGTTGAATTAGGTGCTAAAGAAATCCAAAACAAAACTTTATTTTCAATAACATAACATAATAACTAATTCTCTAATCTTCAACCATACCAAAGACAATACATGTTCAACTTGTAAAGCAACAAAAAAACTCACATGCTATCTTCTGAAGCAAATCTTCCAACTCATTGTCCTAAACACAAGCTTCTCATTTAAAATTTACATTGCGCAACTATAAAACCTCAACTGAAATATCTTGAAATATTATTAGATAAAATAAATATCCTCCAACAACATCAAATAACCACCATGATATGCAAAAGGTCTATTTATGTAATGTCCTCAAATGTCTATCAACATAAAATGGTAAATACAAATTTAAAGCTATCCTCCAAAGAAAGTTATATCAACTCACTGCTCTACGCTACTTAATATGTAAAAAATAAATAATGAGGGGTGAGTCATTAACTCGATAAGTAATGTCATTTATACTATATGTGTGTGTTTCTTTTTTTTTTTTTTTCAATTATAGCAACACTCACAAGCTTTTTCTTTCTTTTTTCTTTTTGTAAGCATACAACATATAACAATATTCAAATAATAGAAAAAATTAATATTATAACATCATTTACTAAATTGGAAAAACTAAGACATGATTCACAAAAATCATTATTCAGAAAACATATCCTAAGCTCAATTTTCTCACCTAACAACACGTCAATAATTTTATTATATTCTAAGTTCCTTCAAATTACTAAAATAATAAACTAAATACTTTAAAACTCTTTGAACCTTAAACAATAAAAATTTTAGCATTTAATCAAATCCAAAACCTACAAAACCATAAAATTAAGTCTTTATATCTATCTTTTCGATTATCTTACTCTAAAATCTCCATTCAATTTTTATCTCCCAAACTAAAAATTGAATGGAGATTGTAGAGTAAGAAAATCGAAAAGATACCTAAAACTTTTTGGATTTGTTGAGCATAATGAAAAAACATCATATGTAAAAATTTCATCTTATTTCTGGTTCGAAAGGATTTTCAAAATAATTTATTTTTCCATCAACAAAAGCTTGTCTAGGGTGTTTAGCTTTTATGATTCCTTCAATCCAAATTCATAATAACTATTTTTATGATTATTCAAGATCGAACAATTACAAGACACATGGGAGAATCATCATACTAAATTTTGTAATTTAAAAATCGTTTAACCATTAAAGTAAATGATAAGGGATAAGTTGTTAACTCGATAAGTAATGTCATTTATAATATATGTGTGCGCTTCCTTTTTTTTTTTTTTTCAATTATAGCAACACTCACAAGCTTTTTTTTTTTTTCTTTTTGTAAGCATACAACATATAACAATATTCAAATAATAGAAAAAATTAATTACATGTAACATATAACATATTTTATTTGTTTTTGAATATATAATTTTGCAATTTGAACTCTATTTTAATTAAACATATAACATATAACATATAGTATAAATAACATATAACATATAACATATTTTATTTGTTTTTGAATACAACAAATTACATGTAATACACTCCACCAATTTTTGAAAGGAAAATGACATTCACCTTATACTTGCACAAAGTTGAACCCTCTACCCTCCATTTAGAGGGTAAAGGTACCAACCACCCCCAAGTAAAGGGTGATTACAATATATTTTAGTTTATATTAAATATTTTTGACACTATTATATGTATAAATTTATTAGTTTACTTATCATACACCTTTTTTTTTCCTTTTCACTTAACTCAAAAATAATTAAATTATAACACAATAACAATATAAAATCTTTAAGTAAAACACAATTTCGTATAAATAAAAAATTGACATAAGCCATTTTGAATGTATGTTAAAATATATTAAAAGTGAACATTAATTTCATAAACCGTAAAAGAAAATATGTCGCTATAGTGATATATGTGTAAGTTAAATAATATTTTCCATTTACTTGTTTGAGATTTTGTAACCAAATTAAGTTAATTAACTAAAAACACATGATTTAATATAGGACTAACAAATCAACATTGTAATTATAAATTTTATTATAAAAGATTAAATTATTATGAAAATTTTGTGAGTATAATATTTGTAAAATTAAAAAAATAAATTAAATTAATAAATGAATATCAAGAGTATAAAAACTAATATTAATTTAATAAATCCAACATCAAACACATAAGTTTAAAGTTTTTAAGTTAACATCAAACTAGTAAATAAAAGTAGAAAAATGCCCTTTACAACTCTCAAGTTTGATCAAATTGCCCAATACTCTCCTGATTTTTAAAAAATGCCTCGTTGAATTTTACCATCAATTTAATTAACGGAAAAATGATTTATATAGGGGTAAATTCTCTTTTAATATAGTTAAATTAAAAATTAAATTAATTAAAATAATAATGACACTTGTACTACATTTATTTATTTAATCTTTTACATTTTATTTTTCTATATAATCATTTTTTTAATTTTCTCTCTCTCACTTTGTTGGCAAAGAAACTCTCCCCCTTTGTCATGAAATCATTCTTCCACGAAGACAACAAACCCGACATGTTGGGACATTTCATGGACAACCCATTGAAAGTATAGCTAGGCAACCCAAGGAGAAAGGAGGGGGGATGATTGGATTTTCAAGGATTTTGAGAATTTTGAAAACAACCCAACAACTTACACCAAATTATTTAAATTCTTCTCAAGTTCAATACAATAGATTCAACACACAACTCAATAATCGATATATAAATTATCACAAAACACATTTACATGTGTGTGAGAAATGTGTGTAACAATACAAGTACAAAAGTTGAGTAAGACGGTTGAGAAAGATAGCACTAGATTTGTACACAGGTTGGCAAATCTTCTATCTACATCCATGCATCCAAGCTTTAAACTTGAGGATTTCACTAAATCATGCCTTGAACATTCCAAGACTCAAATGATTTCAAACAAGAAGATTTTGGGTAGCTTTTAAACCTTACAATTGATTTCAACCCAAGTCACTTAAGTCTCAACACAAATTGATTCCTTACTAAATCACTTAATTCACAATCCAAGTGAAAGACCCCACTTGTTGCGTTGTCTTTTAAGTAAAATAAAAATAACAATAAGTTTTACATTTTCAAATAATTTACTAATGGAAAAACAAGATATGTAGAACGTTGGATTTGCAATGTATAAGCTCAAAATGTGATTTTGAAGTTTAAAGATGTTTATAAGCAGTTACAGTTTTAGACAAAAGCTCAAAATCATCACTCAATGTGCAAAATGGCTCAATACATAGATTTAAAAATTAGCCATTAGACACATAATAATTTGAATTCAAATAGAGTCGATTGACTGCTATAGTCATGTCAGTTGACCAGACTAAAAATCGAAAGTGAAAATTGAAAATTCATAAAGCCAATTGATCATTTTGGCCTTATCGGTTGACTAGGTGGCCCAAGCTTAATAACCAATGGGTCAACTAACTTTTGGAGGCGAAATGCCTCTAAGTCGATTGATCAATATTGTTAGGCCAGTCGACCAATATTGTTACAGGGTACTGTTTATGAGTTTAAAAACTTTGCATTTTAGTATATTTTAAGTTTACAAAATCTTGTAATTTGGTCTAGTTTTCAGGTTTCAAACTTTTTCAATTTGTTCCATTTTTTAGTTTTTCAAAACTTCTATTTTGATCCGATTTTCAAAACTTAAAATCATTTGTCTTTGAAAAACTCTTGAGTTTGTCAAAAACAACATACACACTTACATACATAAGCACACAACTATAATACAAAAAGAAATATCATAGTTGTGTCTTAAATTTTTAATTGATCTCTGTTTCATTTGCTTAAGGGTTTAATTTTGGTTTTCTTGAATGCCTTGATTTTATGTAGTTTGAATCTTCATAAATACTCCAATTCTTCATGTTAGAAATATTATACTAAATACTATAAGAAAAATTTGGCCAATAATAGATCTTAATATTTGTTATCATGAAAGTAATAATTATGAACCTTAAAGCTAACACCCATGGCAGATGGCTAAGGATGCAAATGACATGTGCAATGGTTATTGTGAAAATATTTTTTGATGCACCGAGGCCATTTGCAACGGTGAAGGATGGCGAGGTCGTGGAGGATGGTGCTGATATGATGGTAGTGGTGGGTGGGGCGATAATGAAGCAGCAAGGGGTGATAGGGTGGTGTTCTTAGAGGTTGATATGATTTTTTGAGACTAGTTGTGAAATTAAGAAAATAAATAAGAGAAAAGAATAAAAAACGAAAAAGAAAAAGAAAAGAAAAAGAAGTGTGTTGAGTTACTGGCAGGAGGTAAAGAAAGAACAAAAGAATAGAAAAGAGGAAACAGGAGCTTTATCCATTAGTGGTGAGATAGGTTATGGGCAAAATTAAAAGTTTTGGTGAGATGAGTAGCAAGGAGTAAGCAAAAAAAAAAAAGGAAAATTGAAAAGAAGTTTAAGAATGTTACGATTTTTTTTTATTTTATTAAGTTCCTATTCTCATTATCATTTAATTTAAATATTATTTAATTTTACATTAAAATCAAAAAGGTTATTATTTAGTTTCATAATTAAAATTTAATTTTACATCAAATACAACAAATGATTATTTAATCTTGAAATTACTATTTAATTTCACTTCAAAATAAAAAATAGTTATTTTCTTATGAAATTATTATTTATTTTCAGGTCAAACTCACGAAATTATTATTTAATTTTGAAATTCTTTTTTTAATTTCGCATCAAAATAAAAAAAGTATTGTTTCAACAGAGCCCACATATTAACTGATATACGAGACCCACATCTGATATATGGGATCTACGCCCAACCTATTGGACCAATTTGTTCTTTCATTATGTCATGCAGGGCCACAATGGTAAAAGCACTCTTTAAAAGGGTGTTTCATCATTATCTCATTTAACGGTAAAATATAATAAGATATTTTTTAAAAATCAAGATGCTAAGCAATTCCATCAAACTAAGGGGAGAAAAAAGTAATTTTTCGTAGAAATATGGGTTATTATTTTTTAAATCCTTGTTGTTCGTAGACAAAAATTTAAAAACCAAAAATTTCAAAAAACATAACTTAAGTCTCTCAAGTTTTCACAGACAAGGACTCAAATAATAATGAAAATATAGAATAATTAATAAGTTCATTTGGCATATATAATTTAATTATTAATGAGAATATATAGGATAAATGTGTATTGGAAAATTTAAAAAAAAATGATCATTACTTGGGGTGAATTTTCGGTAATAACTACTATTTAAAATGTCTTTAAAAAATGACTTGAAATTTTTTTGGACTAAATACCCTTGCGTGAATGTGTTTAATGATCATTTTTTAAAAAAATTTTATGAAAATATTTTGGTTTAAATTGATTATTTTTATAATATATATTATATGGTGGTCATTTAAAAAAATTAAAAATCAATATTAGTTATTGTTAAAAATTTCCCGATATATTACAACCTGTAAGTGCATTAATTTTATTTCATGCATGCACTACATTAGTAAACATATAAAGCATCTTGGAAAAGCACACAATAAATAACTATACACACTCCACCTTTAAATATTATTGAAGAAGAAATCACTAATAACCTTAGAAATCAATATAATTGCGCCTATAGATTTGGATTAAAAAAACCAACCGTCACCATTTTTCTTTCTATAGAAACCGTCACCATTTTGAATATTAAATTGAAGTACTGGTAGGGTTTCTTAGTTATTTCTAAATGATTGCCTTCATTAATTTTCTATAACAGTTATCCACTTTTCTGTCAATACCGGCTTTTCTACTTTCCATTTTTGTTTTATATATAAACTTGCTTTGTTTCCGAGTAATATATAATATTATATTACATATAATAATGTCCTCTTCATCTTCTTACAAATCAGCATATGAATCGGCGGCCAGTGCTACTGCTAGTTCAAACAGTAGACATGAGCATGATGATGATCACTCTTCTAATAAGAAGCAACGTGCGATTGTAGATCATGATCTTGATGTTCATCAAAATCATGAACCTAAAAGGGTTTCATCCTTTGGAAAGATTTGGAGTGATGAAGATGAAGTTGTTCTTTTGAAAGGAGTTCTTCGGTTCATTCAAGAGAAAGGAAAAGAACCCAAATCCAATGTACAAGAATTTCATGATTTCATCTCTGCCTCTCTCCAAAGAAACTTTTCTAAAACTCAAGTCAGTGATAAACTACGCCGCTTGAAGAAAAAGTATTCTAATAATGCTGCAAAGGGAAAATCAGTATCCATTAATCATCATGAAAAGGTGTTGTTTGATCTCTCAACAAGTATTTGGGGAACTATTTGTATTAATAATATTGAAAGAAAACCTGCTGTTAAAGCAGAAGCTTATTATACAAACAGAAGAAGTGCTGTTGTTTCTGGGGTTGTTGGCTCTATATTTACAGAGTTTCTTAGAAGCTCAAATTTAAGTTATGGGGAGGATTTGATGAAGAAGTATGCTACTGGGTTGATTGGAAATCATGAAAGGAATGAAGAACGAGAGAAGAAATGGGTGAAAGTGGCAATTCAAGAGCTAGAGCTTCTGACGACTAAATGCGATCTTCTCAATGAAGAGGTCACTGCATTATTGGAGATTCTGAGATCTCAATAATCATTTTAATTAATGATTCTTCTTCATGTTTAGTTTGAAAAAAGCAAGTGTTTAGATTGCATTACAGTAGTTTCTCTTTAGGAATGCAATATACATATAACTCATTTGAAGTTGTTTGTGTTGTTGTGTTAGCAATTAAGTGGGTGTGTTGTTTTTGTTTAATGTTTGAAGGAGATTCATAATCTGCTGTTGAACTAGCAATCGTTTAATAATAACTTGGCTGTATGTGGTTCATATTTTTATACATTTTTATTTTTTAATTATTATGTTCAGTATAAGCATTATAGTTTTTGAGGACTATTTTTTGTGACTGATTTTCAATTTGCTATAAATAAGTCACTATCTACAACTAACTTGTGATTCAACACAATTTAATTATAAAAATATGTGTGATTTTGCGACTGTATTAAATTAAACTTTAATTATAAATCAAACTTTGGTTCTACAGTTCACTTCTAATTTTGTTCTAACATTTTAAGAATATTTTTATAGAAATCCTTAAACTTTTTAAAAATTTTAAAAAAAATTTGTAAAATTTATAATAATAACCTTTACTTTTCTACATATATATATATATATATAATTTTTTTATTTAAAATTGACTGCCACCAATTGCAGCCGATGACTGCCAATCACAGTCGTTTAATTTAATTGGTCATCATTAATGTTTTAGAGATCTTCACTAACTACATATTTATACATGTATTATTATCGTTAAAGCCAGCATTTTTTGGTAAAGAAGGGTCAAAGTTCTATGTAGCCAAAACTTTGATGGTGGTTTTTCAGCAAACGATTAATTTCTTTTTTTAATAATCATATATATACATCATAATTATGCTATACTTTAGAATTCTACGAATTAAATATTTATTTTCAAATAGAAGTAAAATTTGTTCACAGTGTAACATAGCAGGAAAACCTCACAATATTGTAAGTGTCTTATAGTTGGCTGGGATAGAACATACTCCCTTGTCTTTTCACCGTCCAGCCAAAGACTGAATGGCGATTGTCTTTTTAATATTCGACACATTGCTAATCAAAATTTGGAAAATAATACGCTCCCTAAATATATTGATTCAGTAAGATTAATTTTAGCAAGAGTGACTATCTTTTTATAAGCTTAATTAAACTTGTTATATATATTGCAATCCAACAGGCTATATATATATATATGGACAAGGATTAATAACTCATTTTTTATACACAATTTTTTATATCAAATATAACCTATTGAATTTAGGTAATCCAACGGTTGTGATTGTATTTAACTATATAATTAATGTCTTATAATTAATACATATGTTAAATGCAATCTTAATCATTGAAATGTATTTAAATTCAATGGTTTACATTTGATGTAAACAATTGTGTAAAAAAAAAAAAGACTCTTAATTTTACTATATATATTTTATATGTGTATGTATGTATGTATGTATGTATATATGTATGCATGCATGTACGTATTTATCATTTATGATGATAGTTAATGTGTACTCTCAATTTTCAAGAAAAATTAATGTACTCCCCAAATAGTAAATACTATACTTTTCTATATATCTTGAAAAAGCACACCTCATACTTACATTAATTAATTAATTAATTAATTTTGTATTTTTAAATCATGAAGCGGATCTAGATATTATTAGAAATCCAAAAGTCAAGAAACAAAAATCTTTTGTGGTTCTTCTTCTTCTTATTGTTTAATGGCAGCGAAGAAGAAGATGAAGGAGAAGGCAATAAGTGTGTTGAGCGTGAAGGAGATGGTCCGTTTTCATAGTCATAATAGCGTGGGATTGAAGGAAGATGTTATCGAAGAAATGCTTCAACTGATTGATGAAACTCAGAGGGCTGAATTGGAGAAGAAATGGAAAGAAATTAAGCTTCTGGAACTGCAGCTTAACTTGAAGAAATCACTGCTACTTCAATCCCAAATTCAGTTCATCTTACATTCTTACAAGCATTAATTAAAATTATGTTTTTGTTTTTGAGCAGTATGTTTTGTTTTCGAATACTACTGTCTCTCATCAATCTTGCTATATACAGTTTGAAGATCAAAGAATCTGATTTTTCTCTTTTCAAGCATCTTAATTTCTTTACGTAATCAGCTATGTTTCTGCTCTTTGATTTCTATCCTTTAGGTTTATGATTCCAATATCAGTCTTCAGTATATATTACAGGGAAGACTAATTGTATATATCCTTCTTCATTGTTATTACCATGATTCGAGAATTGGAGAAATTGAGAGGATTGAATATATATTGTACCAGTTATATACATATTCCTATGGACAGAACATTAAACTAATTAAAATCATAGGTTGTATAATTGCAGATATTTTGGATCTGAGAAAGTGTTAGGATTGGATGGTTGTATTGTAATGATAATATTGCATTGAATCGTGTTAACTAAGTATAAAACTAACTTATCTATTTATTTTTAATTTTAATTCTAATGGATTAAATATATAATTTTGATACAATTATCTACATTTAATAAAATTTTAAAAATTAAATAAAATTTTATAAAAATAACATTTAATATTAATTTATGTTTTAGTTAGTTTGATACTAAATATAAAAGAATAAATTTTTTACATTTTTCTAAAATAAAAGTTTTGGATAGAATAAGAAACCTTATCCACCAAACGTTAAACTATTTCTCTTCGTTATTACTTAAATTTGCGATGGCTTGAGAACATCAAACGTGCCTCAAAATCACTTCAAGTTATGCTACCATATTCTTTTGATTTAATTTGATTTTGGTAAATTCTAAATAGAATTCGAACAGTTCCCAAGACTCCACATCTTGACAATATTAAGTGCTACATTCCAACTTCACATATCTCACCAAAAGAGTTTACCTGCAATTTCCATCTCATGAAATAAATGATTTCTATCTCATATGAATTAAAAGCTTTTGTGGGTTCTTCCTCAATAGCACCAAGGGAGTTGGCTGAATTGGATGATAAATGGAAAGAAATTAGAATTCTTGGAAGTTGATGTTCCCGTGAAGAAATCACAACGTCAATTCCAAAACTAAGTTTATCTTAGATTCTTACAAGCACATCTCTTCTGGAAATCAATTAATACCAGTCAGTGCTTGAATTAATAAAGAGTTGTGCTTTATTTTTGAGCTGTTTGTTTTCTTCATGGATGCTATATTACTGCACAGCAGAAGCAATGATTAACAGCAAGTCCGTGTACTGTGTAACCCAACAAACTGCAATTGTAAACCATGCAATGTGGTGCATGTATAATTCAACAGATTAAAACCAATGACAATCTGAGGAACCTATTTTACGAAAAGACGAAAAAATTGCTTAGTCAAAAGAATCACTTTGTGCCAATATTGCAGACCAATTTGAGCTTTGAACATAAGCATTCATCAGACCATAAAGCAGCCAAACATTCTGAACGATGTTTAGTTCTGTAAATTGAGAATTAGAAGCTCTGAAAACTCTGAAAACTCTTCAAGCAGAAGTTTGGAAACCGCTCTAGATGATTGTCTCACTAGAAAAGGGTTGCAGGAGTAACAGCAATACCAATAAAAAAGGACACTAAGGAGTCAAATTCAAGCAAAAAGAATATCCGGGCCTTCTGAAGGAAATGAAAGTCATTTAGCAGATATTATTAAGTGTATACTACCTGATGGCTATTTTCATGGTTTCACACTTCCATGATCCAGAAATCACAGCCTTCCCAATAAAGTAAAAATGGTAGCTTAACCAACTCATTTGCTAGTGCTGGCTCTAAATTCCATGGGTCAGGCTAATCTATTTACACATTTTAGTAGGACAACGACTTCCCTAACATTGCACAAAGACATCCCTTTCTACTAACTCTTATTAAAGTGGAGCATAGTACTAATTCCAAAAAGTTCCTTGAGATTTTCTCCCTTCTGTTTTCTCATTTCCAAACCAATATTACTTCAACTCTTTCTCTCTCTAATGTCCAGTTGACGGTAGAGAAACAAAATTTCAATATACTTCATTTTATCAAGGTTGCAACACAATTTGATATGTTTGTTTGACAATAGGATGTTTTTTTGTATGGTAATTCCTTCCACAAGTTTGGAATTTCTTGCAGCCTCCATGTACAGCCATTTGATCACCTTAGATGGTAAATGAAATGCGGAAACAAAGCGTAACTGGGACTATGTGATTCAAGAAAAAAATTATAGCGCCTGCATCTATCTCACAAATCAGCAGGCAATAAAGTGAAAGCACTCTCTATGAATATAAAAAGTAGATAAAGATAAAGAAGTGGCAAACACAGCTACAATTTTCTAAAAACAATAATTACGGACCTAGTTGTTAAACCACTAAGGAGTTGATAGGGTTAGCAAATCTCTATTGCTGTTAAGCTTTTGGTACTTTAAACTATAGTATATCAATTGAGCTGGAGCCCTTAACAGCCATAAATTAACTAAAAAATCTGGCATGCAGTTTCGTTCGACATCCATCATTGGCAGCTTAAAACTTAAGATCCAACCCACCCAAAAATTGTAAACTAAATACTCAAAAAATCTACATTGCTTTTCTTCCAACTATATATGTGCAGCTCATTGAAAGTTCATAAAATGGAACCACTATTACCAGTTCCTTTGCTATCTCGAAGAAACTCCCAGTAATAATTTAGCATGTGATCATTTGGGCTCACCCGATCCCACTTCCCTGTACAGAATATTGCATATGCATCAGCAGCATATCTGGCCAATTCAAAGATGAAAGAAAAGAATGAGTTTCGATGAGTGAGACAACTTCAGTGGAATCATGGGACCAATAACATTTTGAAAGAGACGTAAGGATGGTTGACTTACTTCCCAATACCATGAAGTTGAGTTACATGTGTCCAGCTCTCCTCTAAATACTCCCGAGAGAAGCGTTGTATCATCATTGCCCTTTTCTTTTGAAGACCTAGACTTTGAATAACCTTTTCTATCTCCTCTGTGGCAACCTCAGTGGCAGCCCTCGCATCAGGGCACAGTGTGAAGAGGTCAGATATGACTCTTCCAGCCTACAAATAAGGAAATAATGTATTTTAAGTAATTAACTACATCTATGCTACAAATGGAAAGTCCAATATCCATCCATACTTTGAAAAGAGATTTCAACTCAATATCTAATGTTTTGCCAAACAATTAGATGCATTATTGCCATCAGTTTAGATAGGTTTCATGAAACAAATTTCCAAGAGTTTAAGAAATCAATACTAAACTAAATTCAATTTGTCCAATTCCATTTCATTTTATGAAGTAGCATCAACGTATTTGCAACATTAAGACAACCAAAACGTAAGAAATAACTTTCTTGCACTGGAAGTCGACAAAAGATTACAAAAAGCTGAAAAATGATGCAACTAAAAGCACACATCAGATGGTTAATGGAAAGTATAAAATTTCTTTGTTAGAGAACCTACATACCATTGGTAGACCAGTCTACGTAAGCAGTCCCCATATACTCTAACCCAAGGCCCATTGAAAATTTAACATGAAAAGCAGCAGCAAGAGCACAAAGAATTCCATCCTAGATAGTTGATTTGCAAGAGTGAGCACACCTTTTCTATCTCCATGGCCACCTTATTCAAGAGTATTTAAGGGAACAATATTATATCTCCAAAAATTACCTTCGCCCTCAGTGTACTCCCATCTAGAATGTAAGCTTGGTCAGTTACACTTTGAGGAGATCCTATCCTATCTTTGCACAATTTGCTTATGATCTTGATAAAGCTACTCAGAACAAATTGGCAAGCACTCAACAATTACTTGGGTTGCTTAAACAATCCCAGTCAGCTCCTCACACAGTGGAAGAACAAATACTGACTATTTACACCACAACGAATTATCCTAAATCATTAGAAACTGAGCAGGTGAGATAATTTCTTGTCAGGTTAAGTACTTATTTAAAAACGAAAGAACTTCATTCAAATAAATAGTATCATTTACCAAGATATTCACTAGTAAGCAGAAGCCATTTTGAACTTATTTAGCAACAAAAGCAACACTTTCTACTTCAGGAGTATCATTATAAATTAAAAAAATAAATCATTCTTTATCTCTATAATACTTGATAAAATAAATAAGATATAAATAACTTTAATTAATATTTATGATATAGTATTTGTATTACTACATGACAAGAAGAAAAATGGGATATAATGAACAAGGTAGATGGAAAAGGGAAAAAAAAAAATACTAAATGAAAATGAGGAATCTAAAAGGAAAGTAAACAAGAAGCAAGAAATTTTTTTTCCTTTTCTCTTTTGTAAAAAGATGTTAGCTCATGATTTGTTACTCCCATAGTCCAATGGATGTAACTCATCCTTTAGATGCGAAAGGAGAACCAACATGAATAATCAGATTATGTGAGCCCAAATACAGTGAACTTGACTTAAGTTCCACAAAATCAGAAGCAGATGGAAACTTAGAATCAATTCAGTTTCAATTAACAACCCTTTGGATACAGAAAGCAAAGAATAATTTAAAGCTAAAGAAAAGAAAACCATCTTCTTCGATTTCATAGATGTCTTAATTTTATTAGAGTCATAAGCATTCCTCCTGTCCACTCCAACTAAATCCCACTTTGTCCAAATTTAGAAAACAACAATCAACAAGAGATCCAGATTCCCTTGTTATATCATTCAGATTGTCCACTTGCCATTATAAACAATACTTGCATCACCAGTGTGCACCATTTACAGCAAATAAATAACCAAAAAGGCTTCAATTAATCATGAGAATAAAAAAATTAAAATTCCAACCTCAACCATTTTACCTTTATCTTTCTAACCCTTTCCCGATAAAATCTTTTCTTGATTTCTCTAAATCAACAGTTAACTCATTTACCCATAACTCTACTTATGGTTGATCGACAATGTTGCCCAAGAGCTCATAGGAACCAACCATAGATGGTTAGAACCAATCAAGTGGCATGCTGAGCTTTAGAGTGAGACCCAAAGAAAAAGCATTAACAGCAAAAGATGGTGATGATACAGCCACGAGACCACATGTAGGGCACATTTTGAGAGTGGTGGGAAGGTTCATAGACCTTCGAGCTGAATAGGTAGTTTGAATAGGTTCGTACACTTGTGGAGACAGTCAAGTGAGCTGTTTGCAATTCTTAGTCACTTTTTATTGCTGGTTAGACCTATTTACTCCCTGCCAAATTGGTAGAGTTGTTTGGTCCATTCATGGCCAAAGGTTTCAGTTATTTTTGTTGGGACTTTTGGTCTAAACAAAAACATGAGGAGGGTCTTTAACAAAGGATGCCTGTTGCCTTCTAATTAGAATTATCATTGGCATAGACTGAGAATAATACAGGTCCAAACCCCTAGGATAAACGATATTTGAATGGAAGAGTTTATAACTTGATGAAGAACAATGTGCAAACCTTACATTACAAAAGAAAAAATAAATAGCTTCTACTTTGTATCTAGAAAGAGCACCCTCCATTAGAACATATCAACAGTCAAATGATCAATTTTTATTGCTTGAAACCAATTTAAAGTCATAATTAGTTAAATGCTTCATGCTTCAATTTGCTTTTCCATATGGAAAGCTATTTAGATTTACTTCATATATATATATATATAAATCAATTTAATTTGATAGAAAAAATAAAATTACAAAAATGGACCAGATATCCACAACCATATACAAAAGCTGTCTTCCAACATCTCATCTGTGCTACCAAAACAGCAATTGAACTCTACAACAAAATGTATTTTCAAAATTTACAAAGAACTGAATGAGTATAAATTTCCTAACAGCAAGGCAAAGGCAGTCGGGCACAAGGAATGTCAGTTATAAATGCTTTCAACTGTTTCTTGCCAGGCACAAAACCACTATCTCACACAGCTCTGTAATTGTAATTGCTTAAATTAAGTGCTGCTTCTCTACGACCCTGCATAATTCATTTTCTACACCTAATATTTAAGTCTATTTGTCTATCAAACATTTAAGACTTCAGCAAAAAAACTAAACCTCATCAAAACATAAGGCACAATATATTAAAAAATTCTAATCAAACAAGCATTTTCCCAACTTTTCAGGGTTTCCTCATCAATCAATTAAGCATTCTCATGGTCTGTAAGGAATGAAGCTTCAAGTATAATCACATACCTGCATACCAGTAGTTCGATTGAGAAGCATACAAATAACCAAAACCCTCCAAGGGTCATGGGCATGATCCTCTTGGAGAAGTCCAACTGTAGAGCGTGGAGGCTTCCATGTATTATCTGGAGTTTTTCTTTGATAAGCCTCATCTAGCTTCTCCAACTTAGAAAGACCACCCTTAACTTTCTTCTCACACGTCCTACTCTTGGAAACTTTTCCTTCTTTGCCCAAAACCTTCTGGAAGTAAGGCGAAACCTTCACCTGTTTTATACATGGTTTCAGAGGCTTTGAATCCACCTCTAGTTTTCCTGCTGAGTTTTGAAAGTAAGGTGAAACCTTTCGAACTTGTTCTTGTGCCATTGTGTCCCCTTTTTCATCATTTCCACTTGTTTTGAGAGAATCCTTGTCAATTTCTTCCTTTTTCAATTTGCCGTAACAACCAATCTTCGTTTGCTGAATCTCACCATTACTCTTGTACACAAATTTTGAAATCACATCCTCAATGTTTGCAATACTTCTGGGTTGGTCTGTCTTCTTCTTCTTTTCCTCCTCCTCCACCACACCAAAGGACTCATCGTTGCTAGTTTTCTTCTTTTTCTTTTTCTTATTTCTCTTCATCAACTTGTGATTGCCATCAGAAAACCCATCTCCAGTCTCTGCGTTCGTATCGATCTCATTGATTGTAATATTCCTCTCACTGCTGTCATTCACAGAAATTGAAGATTTCTTCTGAAAATATGGAGAGCAATGCAATTCTCCTTCTCCTTCTCTTGGTTTTCCTGTTTCAACACAACGACGTCTTCTCTTCTTCTTCACCTTCAATCCCTCGCCTTTATCAATAGAGCCATCAGATAACCCATCCACAGTTACTGCAATATTCCTTTCACTGCTCTCATTCTCGGAAACTGAAGATTTCTTCTGAAAATATGGAGAGCAATGCAATTTTCCTTCTCCTTCTCTCTCTCTTTCTTTTTCAACACGGCGATGTGTTCTCTTCTTCTTGCCCTTCAATTCTCCATCAGTAAACCCGTGTCCTGTTACTGCACTCAAATTGATATCATTGATTTCAATGTCCCTTTCACTGCTTTCATTCACAGAAACTGAACATTTCTTCTGAAAATATGGAGAGCAACGCGCTTCTCCTTCTAACTCTTTTCCCTTTTCAACACAGCGACGTTTTCTTTTCTTCTTGACCTTCAATCCCTCTTCTTTATCAATCAACTTGTGACTGTCATCAGAAAACCCATCTCCATTAAGTGCGTTCAAATCGACACCGCTGATTGAAATATTCCTTTCACCGCTCTCATTCACAGAAACTGAAGATTTCTTTTGAAAATATGGAGAGCAACGCAATTCTCCTTCTCTTTGTGTTTCAGCACAGCGATGTTTTCTCTTCTTCTTGACCTTCAATCCCACTTCTTTATCAATGGATAATGCCACTTCAACTTTCTTCTTTCTACTTTTCTTCTTTTTCTTTTGCAATTCTCCGCCTGCCTCTGCCTCTTCCATTCACAAATCCCGAATGTTTACAGGAGAAAAGAAACTCAAAAGAATATAAATCCTAAAGAAATAAAGTGAGAGTGATGTGCTATGCACGGTCAAAGCAACAAAACTTCACTATTTAAGAGGAAAATATCTGTTGCCCCCTATTTTTTGGCGTAATTAACACTTGTCCCTATTTTTCAGAAATTGCAACGAACCCTGCCATGACAGATTTTAATTAATTATTAAAATTCAAACCGAGATTTGGCCTAGCTTCCGGCCTGACCTAACGTGGTTTCGTTTTGTTTTAGAGACAAAAATATTATTACCTAGTTTTGATTTATGATGTTAAATTTTTTACCATCAAACGTGCCGTTCCATGTTGGACACAATTTACCACCACGATAATTGTCATAGGAGATTTTTTGATGATGCAACAATCTTGCACTTGTGTGAAGAATATTTTGCCAGCAATCCTAACTTCCACAATGAAGGTTATGCTCACAAAATTTTCTATGTAGAAAAGAAATATAATATGTTTGCACACAATATTACAAAGGAAATTTCCCTTCTTTTCTATTTCTCTTTAAGAAAAGATTACAATGTATAAAGGCTTGTGTACTAAAGATTCATTTAACTCACTCCATGATCTCTAGCACTCTCACTATCTTGCATATATATATATGTGGAAAATTAACATCCCTGGTTGCAAAGGGCACATGTCATTCATACCAGTACATATTTTTCTAAGTCAAATTAGTAAGTGTAAGGTTACTTTATATGCCATTTCGTTTAAGGAATTGCCAGCCAAGTCAAGGAGACTTGATCTTTCCTTAACATCTCATTGAGACCAAGTCAACCTTGCCTTATTTCCAATGAATAGACCTTGCTATTGCCTTGAGTCCTCTAACTTGCAACTTGCGTCCATACTCACGTACAATGCTCATTTTTTATGCCTATTACACAACCTAGCTACTTGTCATAGGGTTGAAATTGAAATTTTTGTCGCTGTGCGGCACTTGGTTCAATTGGCGCTAGATAGTTCCTCAGGTAAACCTTTCAAAATTTGCCAAGATCAATTTTGTGTGTGTGTGTGTGTGTTGGGTGTTGTGGAATTTCTGCACCAATTTGAGCTCAAGACAAAGGAAAACAAAGAGAAGAGAGAATGTGAGATGTAAAGTGTGTAAAACGGTGTTAGTTAAATTCTTACTCAAAAAGATTTACAATTTTATATATACAAATCAATGGCAAGGATTGCCTATCAATAAGCGCTTTAAAGGGCTTAGATTACATAGCAATATTTATATACAATAAAATATAAAATATCCTACCTAACATCGCCTTTATAATTTGGGCTTATTGGGAATGAACAATAATTAGAGCTGTAGTACCATTGTGTCCTTGTCTTTATTCTTTTGCCTAGCAGCTTATGAAATGGCCCAAAAATGGCGCTCAATTGCTACCCCAACATATGCCTCAATAAACAAACCTATTATTGCTGTGGCATGATCCACTTATGCTTGTGATTCAACCCTTGTGCTCGTCGATGAAGTTCATGTGCTTGCAAAGTCACCGCTCGTGCAAGTGGCTCATGACTTCCTCCTCTACTGAAATCCTTGATGCTCTCATTAAGCCTCCTCGACTTGCAATATTCAACTAGATCTTGGAATTACCACAAATTTGCTTCCTTCTCCCAACTAGCCTTACTGTCCAAAAGGTTTTTTCATCTCACTAATAATTCTGATTGTTTCAGTATTTCGCTTCACTAGATGACTCGCTCAGCAAGTATCTCGACTATTTTATGATCATAAAAGGCTATGGTAGCAAGCGCTGTTCTTTTTGACTCCCCTTATTTCAGATTTTTCATGTCTTCGTGGTATAGCTTCTATGAACTCACATGGAAGAGCAGATGAATTCTAGGCTTCGATGGTAGATTGACATGATATGACACCTTGCTGACCTTCTTCAAGATATTATAAGGTCTCTCATGTCTTCGAACCAATAAGCTTTGAACTACTATCGTGGTAGCTTTATCATGTCAAGATAGCTGACTTAAAACTCTAACATTTTGTGATCCTTGTCCGCCTATTTCTTCATTTTTTTGGACATTTTGTCAAGTAAACCTTGGTGACATTGAGTTGTTCTTGCCAACCTTTCATCTATTTGTACTTTGAGGGGTTCACACTCGTATAACCTTTTACCAAAGTTGATGGCGTTTAGGGCTATTAACTTGTCAGTATCTCAAATGGTTTGTGTTGTGTGGCCTTACTACACTACAAATTATATGAAAATTGAGCCACAACCATTAACTTCCATAATCACATTAATTAGCACTCACAAAGTGTCTCAAATATAGTTCCAACAACACATTCACTCTCTCGGTTTGCCCATCGATTTGTAGGTGAAAACTTGTCGAGAAGCGTAGATTCGATCCTATCAATTTGAACAATTCACGTCAAAACTTGTCAGTGAAACGTAAATCCTTGTCAATGATGATGGTCCGAGGAAGGCGCCAATACTTCATAACTTACTTGAAAAATAGGCAACAACATCCTTGGCAGTGCAATGTCATAGGGCTGGAATGAAGGTTTCATACTTAGACAACTTGTCGACCACAACCAATATAGATTTGCATCCCTTACATTTTTGTAGCACGGAGATGAAATTCATGGTAACATACTCCTATGGGTGTTCCAAAACCGAAAGGTACTGAAATAAATAGACAATTTGCTTCTACTCGATTTTGTCTTGTTGACATACAAGACAATTTTGCACATATGCCTCTATATCAACCCTCATATGCAACCAATAATATGCATCTTCCAACAAAGCCAAATTACGAGGAATACTTAGTGTAAGGGCGGTTACCAATAGTATAAAAAATGTTGTTTTCTATCTAAAACCACCTTGTCGTACCCTTTTGGGCAATTTCTATGAGACTCTTGGCAAGGGGGTTATATGTTAAAGCACGTTATAATACGATTGGTTGATTAATGTAAACTCTGCTTTCTGACTCAGTGCATCTACAAAAACATTGGCTCGTCTTAACTTGTACTCCATGACAAAATCAAACTCTGCCAAGAAAACTTACTATTAACCTTGCTTAAGGCTGAGCTTCTTCAGATTCTTGAAGTAGCTTGCTGCAACATTATTGGTCTTGATCATAAACCATCTCACTAGCAAGTAAAGTTGCCATATTTGCAAACAATGAATGATCACCCATTATCTCTTTGTTATATAAAGGATATCCCTGTTTCGTGTCATTAAGCTTGCGACTCTCATATGCAATAAGGTGAGCATCTTGCATCAAAACACCTTCGACAATATAATCCATGCATTTATATGTGCTTTAAATGGTTTGGAGTAGTCGAGTAGCACCAAAATTGACTCTTCTATCATAACTTGCTTAAGGTCTTCGAAGGAACTTTAGTAGACTTCTATCTATCCTACTCCTCCTTCTTCTTAGACAAATTTGTTAAGGGTGCTGCATTCCTCGAATACCCCTAAATAAAGTGTCGATAATAGTTGACAAGGCCAAAGAAGGATCTCAACTCAATGATTGAGGTAGGGGGTTTCCATTCTTCAATAGTGTGTGCCTTAGCTATACCCATATGTATCCTCTCGTTAGATATCTTGTGCCCCAAAAACAATGCCTCTAGCAAAGCAAATGAGCATTTCTTTAGCTTTACACAAACCTGAAAAACACGCCTCATATGTTCTACATGCTCTTTGAGGCTCACACTGCACATGACAATATCACCAAGTATATCACCACAAACTTGTCAATGAGTGGATGAAATATCTAATTCATGAGGGTATAGAAAGTTGCCGATGCATTAGTGAGACTGAATGGCATGACAAAGAACTCATAGGACCCATAGTGCATCACATACGTTGTTTTCAACTCATCTCCTTCTATAATCCATACATGTCAATATCTAAACCTTAAATGAAGCTTTGAAAACCACCGAGCTTGGCCAAACTAATTAAATAAGTCATTTATGTGAGGAACAAGGAACTTGTTCTTCACAGTCACCTTGTTTAGCACCTGATAGTCTATACATATTCGAAAACTCTTGTCATGCTTCCTTTGAAATAATACTAGTATGCCAAATAGTACTTTCGAGGGTCTCATAAATTTAGCATCCAACAACTCTGTCAACTGCTTTCAAAGTTTTTTGAATTTTTGGTATAACCATTTGGTAAAGACCCATTGTTGGCAATTTAGTACCAATTTAAGCTCTATGGCATGGTCGACTTAACGCCTTAAAGGAAGTCTCTTTAACAATTCTGGTAGCATCACATCACTTGACTCTCAAAGGAACACGGTTAGGTAAGTCTCCTCTCCTTTTTTTAGCCTTCTGCAACTTCCCCATATCTTTGAATTTTATGCACTTGTCATCTATAAATGTGAAGGGCAACATCTAGTCAATGAACTTATGACCCAACACAAGTTAAAAATCACTCATTGGTATAATGGCTAGGTCCACCTTGACTTGCCATGTCTTGATTTTAATGTGCACGCTTTGAGCGACTTCGCAAATTGGCCAAAAAGATTGATCAACAACCTTAACCCATCCCAGCTCTTTGTTGTACACTAACCTTGTTACTAATTTCTCTACGATCAACCATTGGTTAGCACCATAATCAATCAAAGCCTTAAAGCTTACCCTATTTATATTGGCAACAACATAATGTAGCATTTTCCCAGGCTCAAGCTTTACCACTATGTTGGCCTTTGTCACCTCTCCCTTAGGTGCCTCTTGGGCTTTCATAACATTAAGGACACATTAAGCATGGCATCAAGTCTACTCTGCTATGACACTCCTTTGTATAATGTGCTTTATCAAACAAGTTGTATGTCCACTACTTCTGTTTGTCGTGCTACTTTTTATACGGCCCCTTATTACCATCTCACCACTCATTATCTTTTAGTGGCCTCTTTGTCTGTTGTTGGGGTTCTGACTTGTAAGGTTTCTCTTCCCTACCTTTCTCATGATCACTTTTGTTTGGTTTTTTGTTTTGGTCTCATTTTTAATGCTCACAGCTATACTCAATTACGGTATCGACTGCCTCAATTACTAAAGTAAGGTCCTACACATTCCTCTGCCTCAACTCTTGCTTTACGCATGATTACAACCCATTAAGAAAGAACAGCAACCAACTTTTCTTTGGCATGTCTATGAGTTTAGCATTAAGTAATTGTATTCCCATACATACTCCTTAATCAACCCCCATTGCTTCATCCTCAAAGTTTTTTTTATTGTAGCATCTTAAACATTTTCAGGGTAGAATTGCCTTTTAAATTCCACTTGAATGCATCTTCAAGTGTCAATATGGCATAACCCCTTCTCCATCTCTATGTGTCAGCATCTCCACTATAACACCACATTACTATCGAAATAAAGAATTGTAGTACTTATTTTGAGCTCATCTTCTTGTAGCTAAATGGCATTGAAATGACGCTCCATGGTCCATAGGAAATTCTCGATTTCCTTGGCATTTTGCTTGTTGGCAAACTTAGGAGGATCAGAAACTCTAACTCTTGGCACGTTACTTGAAGCGAAACTCAAAGTGATAGTGGTTTTGCATAGCATAAGGTCTTGGTGAACATCAATCAACTCTGCTTTCACAACATTTACTTGCACCATCCCTATCTTCTTAAAATCATCCATGGTCTGCTTCATGGAATGGAAAAATATGTCGAAAGTTTGTTGGAGTTTACCCTCAACAATAATAGTAATCTCACACTCTCTTATTATTTATCAAGAGTATTGAAATGCTTATGACTGATGCTCAAGGGTTTCACTAGTCTAGCTTCAAATAAGCTAACCATCTCCTTCAATATAACCCTCTCTTTTGATGCCTTATTTAAGCTTTAGTCATGCCCACGCTTTTATTCAAGAAAAACCTTAACATTATTACCCTCAATGTCCTCGGCTGCCATTTTGAAATTTCCATAACCAAACTTTCCCACAAAATATCACAACCAAAATTTTGCAACAATTATTCCATAACAAATCCACGAACCTAGATTTTCATAGCCAATACATAACAATAACCAAGAACTCATAGCAAGGGTCCACTACAATCATCAAAACCTTAGAATCTACAATTAAAGCTTCATAGGGCTAGCTTTAATAACCAATAGCCATAAGATTATAAAGTTATTTACCATATAAATTACACCTAAATTAGCTCGATACCAACTGTCATAGGCTCAAAATTGAAATTTTCGTCACTATACATCTCTTGGTTTAATTGGCACCAAATACTTCCCCAAGTAAGCCTTTTGAAATTTGCTAAGATTATTTTTTTTATTGAGTGTTTTGAATTTTTGCACCAATCCAAGCTCAAGACAAAGGGAAAGCTAAGTAAAGAGAGAACATAATATGCAAAGTGTGTAAAATTATGGTAGTTGGATTCTTTCTCAAGAAGCTTTACATTTTTATATATACAAATCAATGACTAGGATTGCTTATCAATAAGCATTTTAGAGGGCTTAGATTACATGGCAATATTTGTATGCAATAAAACATAAAATATCTTAACTAACACCTCCGTTACAATTTGGGATTAATAGGCATGAATAGCAATTATAGCTACAATGCCACAACGTGCTTGCCTTTAGTCTCTTGCCTAGTTGCTTATAAAATGGCTCAAAAATAGTGCTTAATTGTTGCCCCAACAAAAACCTTAGCAAACACACTATTTTGCTATGGTAGGATCTGCTCATGCTTGTGAAGGAATACCTGGTGCTTGAGGATGAAGTTCGTGTACTCACGAAGTTATTGCTTATGGATGTAGCTTCTGATATACTTCTCAGTTGTTGCTTGTACCATTCTCACTATGTTTCAGGTGTGATGGGTGTATTCCGGTGATGCTGGCCATCATCATAGTGTTCTCAAAACACTAATCTATCTCTGAGTGCTTAGTGACACTTAATGAACATTTGCCTCATTACCTTATCTTAAATTGTCCAAACCTATTGTGCAACCTTATATTTTCCTGCAACCTACCAACTTAATGCAAAGACATTATCCAGTTGTTTACGAGCTTCATCATTTAAAGGCCTAACAAACCACCCTTATTAGAAGAGTTTGAAGTCCTCGTAGAAAAGGTGTCCAAGTACTCCTTAACCTTTTTCTCAAGTTACCACAATGTGACATCTCGCTCCCACCTAGCATTTGCTTCACTGCCATCTCTCTATTGAACCAAATACTTCGTGTGTCAGCTTTTTGTGCTCTATCTCATTATCTGATGATCAAGGAATTTCTCTACTTCCTTGTCAAACTGCTTTCGGATAACAGGAGGGACTTTCTTGGCTTGATAGCACATATTATTAACCAAGTCTTCATGAAAAGGTTTGAGAAAACTTACATGGAATGTAGGGTGAACTTTTAGCCGTTCGAGTAGCTTCAATTGATACACTATTCTTCCCATTCTCTTCATAACCTTAAAAGGTCCATTTTATTTTGACACTAGCTTGTGATATGTGGTCTTGTTACTAGTGTTCTACTATATCTAAGTGTTAGCTTGAGTAATACCTTGTCATCCACATTTAATTCTAGCAGTCTTCTTCTAGCATTCGCATACTTCTTTATTCATTAAGATTCCTTGGCCAAGCTATCAAATGCTTACACCAATAGCCTTTACTTATCTCGAGCAAACTTGTATGCCATTGCGCATTTCTCTCTGCCAGCTCATTTTGTCACTTCGTATAGAGTAAATGGCTGTTGCCTTATGATTAACATCGCTAGACTTTTTCCAGTTGTCAAGGAATGATGTAGGTTATAGTAAAATTGGGCCACATCGAGTAAATCCATCCAATTTGTCTGCCTGGCTGCTACCTAATGTCATAAATACTCTTGAATAATGCATTCACCTTTTCCATTTACCTATTAGTTTGAGGATGATTAGTAGTAAAAAACCTTAACTTTTTCCCTATTAAGTTGAAGAGTGTCGTCCAAAATTGAATTGTGAAAATAGCATCTCTATCACTCACGATATATTCTAGGATTCCAAAATATTTCACCATATACTTGTAAAACAACTCTATCGCTATGTCCACTATGCATATATGATAACACATATTTGGGAAAGTGATCCACTTTCACCAAAATTGATTTGAGCTCATTTGCCTTTACCGTGCCCGAAATAAAATGCATCAATATTTACTGCCACAATTTCTTTAGATTCAATAATGGCTGCAATAAGCTCACTGGTATTTGTCTCTTTGTCTTGTCGAATTGGCACACAAGACAAGTTTTGACATATAATTTATGTTCTCTTTCATCTTGTGTCAATAATACAAATGTTCTAAAAGTGTTATATATCCATTTGACATATAGATGTTTGGCTTATTATGGGTCATGTGTCTCTCATAGCAATGTATGTCTAATTTCGCCATTATTGAAAATGTAGTGTCTTTCTGTGTGCATAAATCAGTCTATCCTTGATCCAAAATCTCTACGATCCTTTCTTTAATCTTTTCGTGAAGTTAGCAATATGTAGCACGCTCGTCGATATGTTCCCATACCTTATCTGTAAAGTTTAAAACTATAGAGTTTAGATCCACAATATAGCCCTCAACTTCCTTTCCATTAAGAGCATACACGACCATGCATGTTTTGCCTCTCGGCTTATATATCCATTTGAATTCGAACTCCACAAAAAACTCTTGCCACCTTGCTTGTTTTGGGGACAATTTCTTTTGTTAGCAAAAATATGTGTTCGTCGCATTATCCATCACTACCATGAAAAACGTCTTAAGAAGATAGTGCTACCATGTTGCTAAGTAATCCACCATAGCTACTATATTCTTTTCATGGGTCTAGTACCATTGCTCAGCATCTTTCAACTTTCGATTCTCAAAAGTGATCAGGTGCCCTTCTTACACTAGCACACCACAAATGGCTTTATCTGAACACATCCGTGTACACTTTAAAAGGCTTGCTAAACTTGGGTAACTTAACCATGGGCTCAGAAGTTACTATGTTTTTTTTGTCTTCGAATATATCTAGCATGCCTCAATCGACTCACATTTTCAATTTTTTCCTAACAGATTAGTGAGAGCGCTAACTCTATTAGTGAAGTCCTCAATGAATTTTCTATAATAATAAGATAAAATAAGAAAAAAATCAAAGTTTGGTACCTTTTTAGGCTCAGTCCAGTCAAGGATGCCTTTAACATTCCTCTCATCTATGTAAATGTTTCCATTACTCACCTAATGGCTGAGAAATAAGACTTCTAGCCGAAAGAATTCACACTTCTCTTCGTGACATATAGCTTGTGTTCTAGCAGCCTTATAGACACACACCGTAGGTGTTCAAGATTGTCTCTAAAGGATTTGTTTTACATAATGATGTAGACAACTACAAACTTGTCCAAAAACTTATACATTATTCATGAGATTACAGAGGTAGCAGGTGCACTGGTTAGGCCAAATGGCATAACTTGGAACTTATATAAACCATACCTTGTCACACATGCTATATTACCTCATCACCCTCAATGATCCTCAATTGCCAATAGCTTGCTCTCAAATCTAATGTCATGAAATAGTAAGCACTACCCAATTGGCCCAAAAAAATTAGCAGCGTTGGAGAATGGTTATTTGGTCTTTACTGTGACCTTATGAAGTGAAAAATGGTCTTTGCACATTTGTAGCAATCCATCTTAATTTTTCCAAATAGAACATGGTGCACCATATGAAGTCTTCAAGAGTTAAATGTACCTTGTATCTAGCAACTCATTGAGTTATATCTGGAACTCCACTTGGATAACAACATTTGGTAAGGAGCTAGATAAAAAGTCAAACCAAGTTCTAACTCAATGTCATGGTCGACAGCACATATAAAGACGGCTCTTTTGGGAGTTTGGATGGCATTATGCGAACTCATCCAATATAACAGTGTACTCATTAGATACCTCCATAACCTAGTCTGAATTGATTTCTACAAGTGCCACTATATACGACATCTCCCACTTCTTGAGCATTTTGTTGAATTGAATGATAGATTACAACGATAGCCCCGGTATGCCAACTTTTAAAAACTCTCAAGGCTCAAGCTATGGAGTCTTTCTCGTATTTAATAAACTCTGCATTTATGAAATTACATATGTTATAGCAATCCCAAGAAATTTAATCCCTATAATTAAGTGAAAATTTTCGAAGGGTAAAATTGAAGAATGTACCTTGTCTTCCCAATTTTTGACTCTTAAAGCACTTATAGCTATGCCTTACACAACCATATCCAATGAATTCATGGCCCGTATAGCACACGACCCTCCCTTGATAAGCATAACTAATACCCTGCACCTATCATACTTCTAGGAAGTCATTTGCCGTGCTAATGTTTATCATTGCCCAAATCTTGACCCTATTTACATGCACCTTCGTGTACATGAGGCCTTGATAAGACTTGTCAATCAACAACACATTGCAATATTGTTGCTGCAAAAGATTAAGCTTCAAAATGCATTCCTTAGCTTTTAGACTCTCTTCTTCAGCAATTAAAGGTTTAGCTTGCTGCGCTTTGGATACTCTCTCACACTATAGGGATTATTGAAAATGATGCATGCTATACCCTTCTTTTCTTATAGCTTTAAAGGTTTTGATCTACTAGATTCTTCCTCTTTCTTTCAACCATTGCTTTAGAAAAACTCGCCTTCTTCTTCTTACCCTCGTTTCTCTTGTGTTCAGTTGGAGACGTGATCTCAAATTTATAGTCCACCAAACTATTGACTACTACGATTATAGTAGGCAAGTCCATCACTACTTGCCTTTGTAACTTCATTTGTGCCCAAGGCTATAACCAAAAATGAAATTGAAGAGCTTGTCCTCATTTGACACGTTCCTGATGTCAAGCATCAGAGAACTAAACACCTTAATGTACTCATGCACAGAACCCATGTGTATAATTCTCTTTAAATTTTTCCTCATAAGCCACCTCAAGTTACAAGGCAATAACTAAGTCCTTAGCTCTCATTCAATGAATCCCATGTATTGATTATAGCGCATTGCACCTCAACATACTCTTGCAGTCAAGTATGCCACCATAACTTCACATCTTCCTCGAGATTCATGCTCATAATAGTGATCTTCTTCGCTTCAAGTATCTGGGTCGCTTTAAAGCACTGTTCCATATCCAAAAGGAAATTCTCTAATTTATTTGTGTTGTGTGAGCTGCTGAAACCCTTACTTCCAACACGTTGATCCTTGAAAGATCTAGTTCCAAGGGCGAAGGGGTGTTACCTTACCGCGCCTTGAAGATCGTGGGGAGAATTGAGATATTGGCTAAACAACATGGAGGTCATGGGGAATTATGTCAAATAACACTAGGGAAACGAGAATTCTCCCTTAAAATAATTCTTTAGTATAGTACAATTACCAAATAAATTAGTGCGTAAAACATTATCCAATTATATTCAACATTAATATCATGTTAATGTGATTTAATTAGAAAATATAAAAATGATTATGCTAGATGTTAAAGTAGACTCTTTATGCATAAGACGACCTTGTGATGCACTTAGCAAGCAAAACACAAACTTTCTTGCATGGAGGTTGCACTCGAAAATTTTTAGTACAAAAAATTAGAAACAATGTAGCACACAATATTTACCAAGGAAACCAAACTTCAACCTCTCTTACAAACTTAAGGGATAACAATTGCATAAGAGGCTCGTACGTGCTTAAAGACTCCCTCAATCTCACTTGATGTCTCAAGCATTCTACAAGGTCTTAGCTATAGATACAAGATGCAACCAACAACCTTGGTTGCATAGGGACACATGACAATCATGTATGATGCCACCTACACATTTACTAAGTCAAATCAATAACTAAATGCCACTATTAGCCACTTTCCTTGGTCATAGGAATAGCCATGCCACATTACGGGGATTTGATCTTCTTTTGCAATATCAAATAAACTAAGTCTATCTAGGGTAGCAATTCGAATAAACAAATTGAATTTGGGCCGACACTATTATGATTCATTTAATATTCATTTGACAAGAATATGATTGGTTTCTTTTAAATTTGAACAGGATTTGTTTAAAATACGATTATTTGTTTAAAATCTGATTATTCATCTAAACGCGATTCGTTTAAGACGCAAATATGATTTGTTTTAGAACATGAATATGATTCATTTAACTACATGGTTATTATTGAGGTCTTTAAAATATTAAGAATAACATATTTTATCTAATATAATATATATAATAATTAGATCCTTATATTAGAGATTGTTTGTAATAAATAAATTTATATTACATATTTTCTTAAAATTTATTAAAATGTGTTCGTTTAAAATATAATTATTTGTTTAGAACATGATTGTTCATTTATTTGTTTAAGACACGATTATTTAATTAATCGTATCTTAAATGAATAATCATGTCTTGCAGGTCAAACACAGATACGACACGAATAATAATTGTGTAGATACGAACACGATAATATTATTATTCGTGTTAAGATTTTCAAATCTAAATCTATTTAATGACATCAAATTCGCGTCCAATAATTATATCGTATCCTAAATTGCCATCCCTAAGTTTACCCTTTACCAATTTAAAGTTAAAAGCCACTTAGCAGATCGTTTTTTGGGCCTTTCCAAATCCACTTGCTATTGTCTTCAGACTACCATCGCATAGTGTGTGAATATTTAGACCCAAATTGCTTTATTTAGTCACAGATTATACTGTCTAGTTGCTACTGCTGACTGCCGTATGCGAGGCTGTGCGTGTAAGTGTTGCTGAGTGTGCATGTTGTGGTCTCGGAAAACTTATTGAATGCTGCATGTTGTACGCTACCTTGCACATTTTCACTAAATGCCCACAAAGTCCCTATATGTGCATTATATGTTGCACGCCCATCATTCTTTTGTGCACGTTGCTCAGGCTCCATGTTGCGTGGGCTAAATTAGCTTTGCCTTCATGTGTTATGAAACCTCGGCGTTCCACTAACTCGGTGCAAGACATCAAACCGTGCCTTCGCTCATTTTAGAAATCAAGAATCCAAAAAACCACTCCTACCAAACGAGCTTAATTTCCTAGTCGAAAAAGTGTCCTCGCTACTCTTGACTTCCTTCTCAAATTATCACAAAAGTAACGTTACACCAACTAGCATTTGCTGCGCTACCACTTTCCTCTTCAACCAGATACTCTGTCCGCCGATTCTCTTTGCTTTGCTCTATTGATATCTGGTTGCTACCTGCCTACTCTCTACAGGCTACTGTACGCAGGGCTGTGGCATTCTATGCATATCCTTACGCTACATATTGCCCAACACATACATTTCTATCATTCAAACTCAAGGGTCTATGAGAAAGTACTTGGCTTTCGAGTTGTTACTCTTATTGCAGATTTTATCTTTCACTATATCCCAATATTAAATTTATTATTTTACATATAAATTGCAGAATTTTAAGTTACAACAGTTTGAATATTAATGTTATTCCTGGTGAAGAAAAAAATTAGAAAAACTACGCCGCCCACGCACATTTTGGTCAATTTATATTTGACATAAACTGACAATTTAACCCAACATCCCCACTACTTTCAAATCTCCATTAGGAAAATCAGAATATCGTCTAACAGGTATTGAAATTTCAGCGTTTTACCAAATGAACCTAAACTTGTAGAGCTAACCACCAGTACACCCACCAGAGCAAAGTATCCTTAGTTTGAACTAGGCATAACAAAGAAATTCCAAGCAAAAAGACAGTTTGTCTCAGCTATCAAACTGGTAGTCCACAAGGTCTTATTTCATGTCACGGCATATTGACATCTGGGGAAACAAAAACAACCACAAACAGGAGATGCTTACAACACCATATTTACAACCTCCTGACTTATTAGATTTCAAAGAGCAAGCATCACACCATTCCATCATTGTCGTCATCATCTAATAACCTCCTTGTATATAAGCATTCAAGCGGTCTAGCTCCTCCCTGTGCTCACTCACCACAGCACGAACAACATCTCCAATGGACACCATGCCTATCATTCCCTTATCATCAATAACTGGAATGTGTCGAATGCGGTTATCTGCCAAATCAAGGGCACATCAAGATTCCCCAATCAGGACAAGAAATAGACAATAAATGCAACAAGGCAACTATGGCAGCTGCATGTAACCTGTCATCAATTGCATTGCCCGCAGAACTTTGGTGTCAGGTCTCACCGTAATGAGCTTGTTCTGTAACCACCATTGGATGACACTTAATAAATGACCAATTTATGCAGACATGAGCACAAATGCATGTTGGATTGTAAATGACCTTGGAAAGAAACATATATTTCTTTGAAAAGATTAGTTAGTACCTCTTCAGTCATGATGTCCCCGACCTTAGTTGACTTGGATGATCTTCCCTGCACTATGATCTTCCTAAGATAATCTGGAATTAAATTGTCACAATATAAGAAAGTCAGCTTAATGCACTGTGGAGTACAGTTTGACCAGTACGAGCATACAACAGTTGTAATATTATTCACAGAAAATTGCATGTGAACTAGCAAATGTTGGAAACTGCTACACGGTGTTTAGTTAATAACTTAGGATCTAAGCCAATAATCTCAAAAAGGAAAAAGAGAAGGGATCAGGTTCCATTTAGTGCATGCCACCATTCTCGGAATCAAACAAAGGTCACAAACATGCAGCAGAACAAGGTGGACCATGCTAGAATCTCAATGAGGTGCAGAGCCATACAGTGCCAATCAATGTCTCAACAGGTTGCAGAATTTTCATAGCACACAATCTTGTTTATGCACCTTACTTTGACTAGCTCCAAAATTTAAGCAGACGAATTTCGATTTACAGCCACAGCCATTGGGGTACTAGCTCCAAAATTTAAGCAGATGAATTTCGATTTACAGCCACAGCCATTGGGGTCTAAGGTACTGTCATCCCTTAAAGACAATGAGCAAGGGACAATGCAAGGAAAAAACATGAAATCGAGAAATGAAACAAATAAAGAAACCTGCAGAAAAGAACTATCACATATATTGAAAAATACAAGTATATCAAATTAATAAATATATACTATTCCAACTAGTTTTAAATTCTACGCTGACAGAACCATACAAAACAACATGAAATCAAAAGAAAAACGAAAAAAAAAGTTTAAGCATATTTTTATACTAATTTTTTTTAAGAAACAGAAAGAAATTTAGTGTGCTTTAACAGAAACAAATTTCACATAATGCAATTAGTGCAAAAAACAAAAGATACGATGATCAAGGCAAAGAAAAGTAAAAGAAAACAAAAAATCCTCCTGAGGAAACAATTACACAATTTGAACTACCAACCTTAAGCAGTCCCATTGAACCCTCTAACAACGAATTACATTTCATCAGAAATCCACAATATGTAGATAAGCAGGCTAATAAATCAAAACTTATGGATTATTTGGATTCTTTTTACTTATAGAACTCCACAAACGCATAAAAACAGGAATGAATCAAAACTTTGATATTTGGATTCTTTCACAATATGTTTCAGAATAGGCTAATGAACCAAAAGCTTGTAGATATCAGGCGACTCCTTATTTATAAGAATAATTACAAGAGAAGACATTTTTCCCAATTATAATTGAACTAGGAAATTTTAGGAGACAAGATTTAGAAAGGAAACTCAAACCACAAGAAAAAAAAATACGCCAAGAATTAGAAAATAAGAAGATTTTATGTGAAAGCCATAATAATACCAATTTTCATTGTTGTCAACATAATGATTGCTTTCAACAAATGGAGAGAAGCATAATGAAAGCACAGGAACATTTGAATGCTGCATAAAAAAATAAATGTGAGGCATATTTTTAATTCTCTCAAAGAAAATACAAATCTAAGTAAGGTGTTACAATCTTTTATTAAATTAAGAACTCATTCACTTAAAAATTATAATAAGAAATCCGAAAATACCCTTTACCAAAGTCAGATGCAACTCCACGCCATACAACATGGAAAATACATTAATACATCAAAATATATAAAAGGGAGGAAAACAAAAAGAAGAAAAAAACCGGTATATTAATATATGATCCAACTTATTTTTATGCAGGCTACATATCAAATACCTCTCTCAGTAATGATACCCGCAATGGAGTTTTGCTCTCCAGGTTTAACGACAACCAAGGCACCAACATTATTCTGTGTCATCTGCATAGATAATAATTTGTAGCAACAAAATCACTAACTTGTATACGATAAAGACTGTAAAAACAAAATCTTTCATAGAAGGGGAAGCTCACCGACTTGACAGCATCATAAACAGAATCATCAGTGGTGCACCAAAGCCAAGAGCCATCAGCACCTTTACCTTTGGCTTTCAAGATGTCAGAAATTGTGGTGCTTTCAAAACCATGCTCTTCCATACGAGCTGATGAAACTGACTCAGAGCGAGAAAATACAAGCGGCCTAAGCACTGGATTGATCAATCGGATGCGTTGCAACACTGCCGTTTTGAAGACATTTCCGTGAGACAGAAATGACTGAATAGCACCTTGCATGTTGCCTATAACAAGATCAAAGAAAGATTATCCGAACCAATCGTTACGATTACAAATACTAAAAAGTATAGTTAAGAAAACGTAATCAAATCTGAAAGAGCTAAATGTTCAAATGATGAAATCGATCCTTTCATAAGAGGAAGAACAGAATCGAAATAACAGTTACAAGCGAGTGAAGGAAGACGAGTACCTGAGTAAGCGGTAGTAGAAGATTGAGATAAGGGTGGAGATCACTGACTAGGTTTTACCCTTGAATTGAAAATGACAATGGGAAAGTGACAGACTTGTTTTATCAGTTGCCCGATCCAAGCCCAACTCTATCACGGGCCTCTGTAATGCAAAGTTCCCATTTTCCACTTGGACCCCTGAACTCTGAAAATGTGACAGAAAGCCCCTCCGAAACTAACCTCCTTTAATGTATGCTAATGGTAGTTCAAAGAGGGGCAATACCATGAAATTTTATTTTAGAGTTACTTTTCTTTTTCTTTTTTCTCCATTCTTGATAGTTTAAAAAATGGTGTTTTTTTGCATACCTTTCCTCATATTTGAGAAACAATATTTAGATACAAGGTTTCTATTAATTAACAAAAACTCCTTAATGATACTTGGCAAAATGATTGACCATTACTAATTGGGTAAAATAGTAAGAAAACTAAAGATAAATAGAATCATCTTTTTTTTTTTTTATTTAAAGAAGGGAGAATGCTCAAAATAAAATGTTAACTTCTTTTTGGAGATAATATTATGGTTTGACCTTAATTGCTTGTAATAGTGGTAATAAATGACACGCCGCAACAATTTTGCTTTGGTTAAGGTAAAATATTATGATTTAGACTTGAACTGGAGCCCATAAACTTAATGTTAACCTTGGACAAGGGTTAAGCTCATTAGAACGTAATGAGCGCTTATGAAGGGTTGACTTGACACAATGTATTAAATGGGACAATATTATTACTTTTATGCATTATCATATATAATTATTATAAAAAATTATGGGATATTAATAGATCAATAAGTTTTATCACTTTTAATAAAATGTTTATTTTGAATAAGAAAATGAATTCTTACTAGAATTAGAATAGACACAGAGTTTTCCTGTTCTCTCATCCCTTTCTCAAGTCAGTATTTTCTATCCATCTTAACAAAGAGGCAGTTTGTTAGTGATACAACCTCCTTTTGAATAAGGCACTGTTCTGCAATTTTTTTTTTTTAAATTCCATTACAACCTAAGAAAGAAAAACAAATAAAAGTAATCTAAAAGAAACATTCTTAAGAAAAAAAAAAAAAAAACTCTTTCGACCTAATCATCTGACCTTATTCCACAGAGAAGAACTAATGATTTAGTTTGAGTTTTTTTATAGCCATTGAAAAGAAAACTTGTGTTGTTTATGTATGTTTGACAACCATTCATTGCATTCAACACAAAGTCTAGGATTTGAGCGTTCAGAAACAAGTTAAAACATTTTGAACAAGTACATAATCAAACATATATTAATGGGTTTTGAGTGGGATTATTTTCGTTGACCTTATCTTTGGTAATGTTTATGTTTTATTATTGAATATATAATAATTGAATTATGCGTGTGGGATTTTAAAAAAGTTGTATTAAGGTTATGGTTATTATTTCTTATGGCTTTTGAATCAATTTATTTTAAAATGTCATTGTCATCATTTTTTGTACTGCTTTCTATCGAGATATAATGTGATTTTGTTATGTATTAGTTGTTATTTGGAAACTTAATGTAACGAGTATGCTTATTATTTTTTTTATTGAATGTACAACAATGAAAACAAAGGTTAACAGAGATAAGTCAGTGGCATTTTACTTTGAACAACAATACGAACAAGTAATCAAATGAACATTACTAATGGGTTGGAGTTGCAATATTTCTATAGAACTTGTCAGCTCTAGTGTTTGTGTTTTGTTATTAAACATGTATAATACTTGAAATATGTGTGTTGAATCTTAATAAGTTTTATTATGGGTGTGGATATTTGAATCGATTTATCTTGAAATATCATTGTCACTGTTTCTTGTATTGCATTTTTAGTTTAATGTGACGTGCATTATGGGTATGCCCCTTTTTTTTTTTCAATTGTATGTATAACGATGAAAATAAGGTAATGATGTTACTTAGTTGCAGTTGCTTTGAATTTCTATTTTTTTTGTTTATGTTATATGATGATTACTGGTCGAAGTGTTCATGATCCGTAATTAATACTTTTTGACGAATGGACTATTAATGATGGTTGAATATTATAAGAGTTGATGTAATATTTATACTGTGGAATGGAAGTTAAAGTGGGGAGGGTTGACAGTGATCGTTGTAGTTTGATAAGTGTTAATAATATGTTAGAGATTGTTCGTAATCAATGCAATTTGAAAAATGTAAAGTTTATTATTATTGAAAAAAAAAAATTAAATTTCCTTAAATTACAAACTTAGTATATAAATATATTTTTATATACACTGAAATAATAAAATAATATAAATTAAAAATTTTAGTAAATTTAGAAATTATTAACAAATTAAAAAAAAATTAATAATACTTTAAATAAAATTACATTTAATAACACTAAATCTAATAAAACTAAACAAATCGAATTTTAATTGTAACAATCCCTTCATATTACAGAATAGATATTAGTGATGTCCAGATTAAAACAAAAATACACAAAAATTTTTTATCTACAATTTTAGTGAAAATGTTTTTAATTTGATCTTTCAGCTTAATGTATAAGAGTAAGGATTTCTTCTGAAATAATAATCTTTCTAATAAAATAACAATCTATCTCTATATGTTTAGTTTTTTCGTGAAAAACTGGGTTATTGGTCCGCCCAATTATTGCAATTAGCATTGACAAGTTTTTTCACAAGGTTGGTTAGGAGTATGTAGGAACCCTTCCCGTTTGGACTGAGAATAGAGACAAAATTTTCGGCTCAAATGGGGACCGGGCCGGGGATGGAGATAAAAGTCCATCCCCGTTTTAAAATGGGGCTGCGAATCCGGGTGCACTTCTTTCCCCAGCCGGACCCTGTTCTTGGCAAAGTTTCTTTTGCATTTTATTTGATTAATTACAATTGAGTTTATTTTATTTAATAAATAATTAGAAAAGCTTTATATTTTGTATTTTAATCAATGAACTCCTTTATAAAAGTTTATACTTTTTTAATTTAAGCAATTAAATCCTTCAAAAATTGTTTTACAGTTTTTTAATTCAATTAATTTTAAAATTATTTAAAATTATTTTTTAATAAAAATGTGTTGAAATAATCAGAAATTAAAAAAATTCAATAACTTTAATAATTAGATTTGGAATAACAAATTTTAATAAATTAAAAATAATCAATTGATGTAAAAAATCAATTTATAATTAATGAATTAATTTATTTTAGCATAATATTATGAGATTTATAGAATAAGAAATTATCAAAGGTTTTATTTTCTTTTCATATTTTATTTTTTTATTTGTCAAAGAAAATATTTTTTTTTTGCAAAATTATTAAGAAAGTAAGAAATATTAAAATTTAAAATTAATTTAATATATTTTCTAACTTTTTATCAATTCTGTTCAAATTGAATCATAATTTACTATCAAGTTTATTTATTTTTAATTTATATAGGTTAATAAAAAAATGAAGCAAATTCAATTTGATATTTTATTGTAATAAAATTGTTATAAACTATAATATTTATATCAATTATCTCAATCAAATTGGTAATTTTTGTCAATTACTTTATTTTCATCAATTATGAAAAAAAATCAAGTATTTATTTTCATTATATTATTTTGAACGTGAAATGGTATTTCAAGTATGAAAAATTAATTTACTACTATTGAAAAGATATAAAAAATTTTATTTTATGTTATGAGATTTGATGAAAAATTAAAAATTGATTATATACTTTTTAACAATAAATTAAAAAATTGATAACCTAAGAGTTAACTTTTATTAAATACTTTGAATATGTAATCAATTTAATAAATTTAATATTTTTAAAGATTTATATTAATTTTAATACTATTAACCCATTATAAAATTATATTATTATTTTAATTTTATAAATTTTAAATAAGTTGCTCTCACCTCTCAATTCTCTCCTCACAATCACTCGATATTCATTATAAGTGAGAATAATTTTTGCAAATTCGAATTACTTGAATGATTATTAATAGTACCTATTTATAATTTAATTTGGTGAATTATTGTTAAATAATAACATGTGTAAAAATTAAACATATTTTTTTTATATTTTTTTAAAATTAATTTTTTAAAAAATAATTATATTTATAGTCAAATTTATATTATTGAAAGTTAAAAATAATAATATTAAAATATATTTATATATATTAAAGTTGAAACTATTGTTACATAAATGATAATATTTAGAATTGCTGACTTTGAATTGTCTTATGATATAAAATTATTATATTGATATAATAATTTTAAATAATATTTTAAAAATATAAATTAAATATATATTTTAGTTAAACAAATGAATATAAGTGGTGTAATGGTAAGGTATTATATTTTTCTTTAGATTTAGTGTTCAAGTTCTAAAATTATAAAATTTTTAATTTTTTTTATAAAAGTTAACATGGGGTCAACATGAGGCCAGGGTCTGCGGGGATCCCTGGCCCAAACTGGGGACATTCTCGGCCCATCCCCAGTTTGCTTAAACCGGGATGGGCCACATATGGGGATTTATAGGTCAATCAGGGATGGGGCCGGGGATTGAGTTTCCCGGCTCGTTGCCATCCCTAGTCACAATACATTATAGATGGACTCTTCACCTAAACTCTAAACTCTTTCAAAAGATTTTTAATCCACATCAATTCACAAGTTGTATGAGTTATAACTAGATATTTTGCTTCAGCGTTGGACCTAGCTATAACATTTTGTTTTTTACACCTCCAAGTTACTAAGTTGCCACCAATAAAGGTACAATAGCAACTTGTAGATCATTTGTCAGTTTTAGATCTTGCCAAATCTACGTTACAGAAACATACAATATCTAACGTGCAACCTTTTTTGTAAAGAATTCCCATTTCGATAGTTGCCTAAGGTACCTAAGAATTCTACAAACTGCTTCCTAATGAATCTTTTTTGTTTCTTGCATGTATTAACTCACAGCACAAACTGCAAAAGTAATATCAGGTCTAGTTACTGTCAAATAAATTAATTTTCCCATAAGGCTTCTGTAATACCATGGGTTCTACTTTAATTAAAATACTCGCGTTGAAGATGTCCACTTTATATTATGTAAGGACATAATAATTTAGAATTTATAAGCCATATATGTTTATTAAAAAAAAAAGTTAATTAAGACAAATATGTTTATAACTTTAAAAGAATAGAATTATTGGATAATATAAGTTTTATTATGGGTAAAAAGTATAAAAAGAAAAGTTGAAGGATTTAATCAAAATTAAGAGGTCAGGTGTTTTAATTTAAAGGAAAAGAGTTGGTTACGTACAAGAATAATGTGTTGACAAGTGTTAAAATAAAATAATAATAATTAAATGAAAATTGACTCATGCGGTGCATATATAAATTTTGTTTTTCTTTCTTTCTTTTCAATTGGAAAATAGAAAGGAAAGAAAGAAACGAAGATAGAGAGGAAGGCAGGTCTGGCCTCAAATTTATGAATTTCGATCATCAATTTTTAATTTAAACATTAGTATATTATTTTATTTAATTATAAAAAATTAAACTGTTAATATATAAATATGTATTTAAATATGTATGTATAAATATTTATTTTTTTAAATGATCAAGTTAGACTGTTATTTATTATTATTGAATCATTATTTACTATTATTGTTAAATCGATACTAGGAGGTGATTTGAAGAAGATAGAAAATTCAATAGAGTAATAGAATTGTGACACGTTTGTCAGGTAGGTATTTATGTGCATTTGGTGGATTTTAGTTTTAAAGCTGAAAAGTAGAGTATTTTATTACAGTTAATATTTTGATAAATGCGTATGAAATTCCTGAATCACTACGTTTTGATCCAATTAATGGTTTTTTGAATCAGATTTGAATAATAATTTTCATAAAAATGTTAAATTTTCAAATATAGTAAGAAAATTGTATCAATATGTGTTATGTTTTTTTTTAATGTATGATTTGTATAGAAATATTGTGAATATATTTGATAAATGAAAATGTGATGGTCATGATTGTTGTTGTGATGTGGCACCGGTGTTTGGGGTGACGATCCCTAGGAATAATGTCCTTAAAGTATGTTTCTGCTGGGATGACGATCCCTGAGAATAATGCCCCTAAAGTACATATAGTTGGTTTTTGGGGTGGCGGTTCTTCCAAATAATGCCTGTAAAGTACGCAAGCACAAAATTTATGAAATTTTTTTTTTATAATGGAATTAATGTGTTTTATGTTGTTTGTATGAATATGGGAATTGAAATTTTGATTTGATATCCTACTACACTCTTTATTGGAAATTAAAAAATGCTTTCATGTTCAAATTTGTTTATTGTAAATTTTAAAACTGTTTTTGTGTATAAATGTCTACTGGGTATTTGCTCATCCCTACTTTCCAGGTTTAGGTGACGCAAAAGAATCTTGTAAATAGAAGACAAAGGGGTACTTTAGGACAAAAAATTTTGCTGCTTTTGAAATTATATGTAATTTTAGGAGCAGGACCTTGCAAAATATAGTTTTGATGTAATTTTTATGCTTGTACTTGGATTTTAAAAGTTATGGAGTTGATTATATTTTGTTGAGTTATGAAATGAAGCAGTGGGTGTTTAATTTTATTGGAAGTGTTTAGAGTGAAATTTTAATGTTTACAGGATTACATATGTGATGTACATTATATTATAGCGGGAACTCTGTTGAAATTTCTTAGAATTAGGGATGTTTTAGCTTCTATACCTTTTTTTTGTCCTCAAACTTTGAACTATTTTCACCATCAAGCTTTACGTTTGATTCCATAGGAGTATCAGTTGGTTTAGATCTTAACATCCTTGTTTCCAACAATAAATCCTAAACATATTTCCTTTGAGACAACACCAGAGCTTCCTTTCCTTTTGCTATTTCAATGCCCAAGAAATACCTGAATTGACCCAAGTCTTTAATTTGGAAATATTTCTTCAGTTGATTCTTCACTATCTTAATCCCATGCAAATCACTCCCAGAAACAATAATATCATCTACATACACCATAAGAATAGCTATTTCTAACGGAGTATATTGAATGAGGACTAAATGATTAGATTGACATCCTTTGAAATTGGGAGTTGTCAACACACCAATAAGTTTTTCAAACCATGCCCTTTGAGATTGCTTAAGACCATTATAGCTTTTCTTAATTGACATACCACGTTAAACTTCCCCTGAACAACAAACTCTGGAGGTTGTTCCATATAAACCTCATCCTGCAAATCTCCATATAGAAAAGCATTTTTAACATCAAGTTGAAAAAGAGGTCAATCATGAAAAACAGATAAAGATATAAGAACTCTAACAGAATTAAGTTGAGCAACTAGAAAAAAGGTTTCAAAATAATCTACTCCATATGTTTGAGTAAAACCTTTAGTTACCAATCGAGCTTTTAATGTCTCTACGGTACTATCTGAGTGATACTTAATGGCAAATACCCACAGATAACTTGTAGCTTCTTTATCATCTGGGAGTTTTTATAGTTCTCAAGTGCCACGATCATAAAGAGATTCCATCTCTTCTTCCATATTTTTGTGCCAACCAAAATGTGCAATGCTTCTTACGATGGCCTAGGCAAAGATATAGTAGACAAAGACAAGGCAAAGGATCGAAAAGCAAATGAAAGTGTATTGAAAGAAACAAATTGAGCAATAGGATACCTAGTAGCAATTGTTCTTTTACCTTTTTGAATTGCAATAGGGAGATCAAGATCTAAATCATTAGTTAATGGAACATAATCTTGATTAGAGGTCGTCACTTGGGTAGAGGAGGGATATGGAGGAGACTTACTTTGTTGATCAAATTGTTGATGATCTTTTTTACGTATGTACACTTGGAGGGGTTTTTCTGTAGGAATAGTAGGTACAGGAATAGGTATAATGAGATTCATAGAATGAGAAAGAGGTGCAGTGGGAGAAATAAGACTAATTTCTAAACTAAATCCCTTTTCTGAGAAATAAAGAGTAGATTCGAAAAAGGTGACATCAAAACTAATATAAGTTTTACCAGAAATAGGATTTAGACATTTATAACCCTTTTGAGTTTTAGAATATTGTAAGAAAATAATTTACTAGACTGAGTTGAAAATTTGTCATGAATATTAAACATATGGACAAAACAAACACAACCAAAAATACGAGGTAGAAGTGAAAAAAGAGATTTGTTAGGAAATAAAATATTATATGGTGCTCTAAAGTTAAGAACGAAAGATAGAAGCCTATTTATTAGATAACAAGTAGTAAGAATTGCTTCTCTTCAGAATTTAGATGGTACTTTCATATGAAATAGGATTGTTCGAGTAATATCTAATAAGTGCCTATTTTTTCTTTTAGCTACACCATTTTGTTGGGGAATATAGGGCATGAGGTTTGATGAATCACCCATTGTTTCCTACAAAATTCATGAAGTGTAGAGTGACAATATTCTAAGGCATTGTCAGAACGAAAACTTTTAATAGACAAACCAAATTGAGTTTGTACTTCTTTGAAAAATAATTCAAATATAATAGGGACTTTGATCGTTCTTTTAAAAGATATATCCATGTAGTTCGAGAACAATCATCAACAAATGATAGAAAATACTTAAAACTATGATAAGTAAAAATTCGACACGGACCACAAATATTAGAATGAACCCATTGAAAAGGACACAAACTAGGTTTATTGACTCGTGCAGGAAAAGAGATACGATGATGTTTAACTAATTGACAAGACTCGCACTCAATATTAGAATTGACAATACCAGATAGATTCATTTGTTCAAGGATTTGGGAAGAAGGATGTCCTACTCCGTAGTGCCATTGTTCTAAAGATACTGAGGAGGATAATGCACAACTAGAGGATTGTAGCGGACTAGAAAGGTGATACACTCCATTCATCTCTCATCCTCCACCAGTCGTCTTCCCTTTACCAAGATCTTGAAAAATACAATGAAATAGAAAGAATGTGACAAAACAATTTAAATTTTTAGTAATTTGACTACCTGATAAAATATTGATAGAAAATTTAGGTAAATGGAGAACTGAAGAAAAATGAAGAGTAGAATTGGCAAAAACAGTTCGTATTCCTACAACATTGGTTTTAGAGTCATCTGCCAATACTATAGAAGATGATTTACCAGATGAGGAATAAGAACTAAAAATAGAGTTATTATATGAGATGATGCCCTAAAATCAATTATCTAAGGGGTAGAATTAATCCTTATTAAGGATCCATTAACTAGCTGGTTACCTAAAGTAATTGATAACTAGCTTTTCTAGATAATGGCATACAAGAGTTCTCAAAATTACCAAAGGAAGAAGCTACAAGTTCACAAGAGTTGTCCTTGTGGATGAGATAACTTTAATTCGCACATGTTGATTTTCCAAACTTTTTCCAACTGTTTTCAAATAGATGATTAGTACAGTTGTAGAAAAAATAACCTTCTTGACTTTTACCACATTTTTGACCTTTTTTAAAGATTTTCTCTGATGAACAGTCATTCATAAACAATAAACGCAAATGGTATCTTGTGAATAGCAAATGCAAATACTATCTTGTGAATAGTAAATGCAAACAGTAACATTTGTTACTATTTGCAACTCTTACTAAGGTATCCATATTGGGCTTCCTAATTTAAGGATCTTTGCACTATTCTGATACCATGTTGAAGAAAATAAAATTATATTGAACTCTTTTGAATTATAAACTAAGTACATAAACATGTCTTTATATAAGCTGAAATAATAAAGCAACATAAACTAGCAATGTTAATAAAGTTAAGAATCTTTAACAAATTAGGAAAAGACTAATAATACTTGAACTAGAACTATACTTAATAATGCTAAACTAGTAAAACTAAGCAAGTCTAATTTTAATTCTAACAATTATTAAGGCCATTGTTCCATGGTCTAATGAGAAAATTTTGTTAGAAACTAATTAGAAGAGCATCAAGTAACAATATATCCAAGAGTCTAAATGGCAGCATTAACATAGTGGTGTTGAAGATTAGTGCTCTACCTTTAGAAGAAAAACAATGATTATGCCCAAAAAAAAAACCCTAAACCCTAAAATTTCGAAGGGATTTGTTTGTTGAACTAATAATGAAGACTTTCTTTTATGGAAAAATAAAAATCAATACCTCCATCAAACACCGCATTTGAACCAGATCTCTGTATAACCGATGACCTAATCTATATTGATATGGATGATGATGTTGGTAATGATTACCCTATCTCCCAGGTTCCTCAAGTACAAAATACAATCACATCCATAACCTAAAAGTCAACATCCTTTAAAAGCAAAACCAAAGGTAAGAACTCCACTCGATGTGTAGGTTAGTAAGAGTATGTGATGAGATTGATGAAGAGATGTTCAATGTAATTGATCAATTGCTTATAACATGTATGCAACATACAAATATATAGAACCATCCACAAGAAAATTTATAACGTAATGATGATGAAAATATAGCTAACTCTAATACTAGTAGGGGACATGTTACTCATTTTAATGATAGGGAAAACATGGTTGTTTTCTATATTGGTGAGGTAAATATGGCTCATTCTAATAATGTGGAAAGACATGAGTGATTATGATGGTGGTGGCAAAAATAAGTGTGTTCATGCTGGTAAAAATAGGACTAGGTGTCATGTTCTTACTTTCTTCACTCAATTCGACTATGCGACACCTAGCAGCTTCTAGTATTGATTGATAAGCTTATAGCTTCTCATAGTACTGAACAAGGAAGCTAATAATGAGCAATAAAGAGAATACAAGAGTTTAAGTGAAGAGAACTCTTTACTACTTAAGAATAGAGTACAAAAGTTATGGCTATAATGTTCTACAACATATGAGCCTCTCAACATCTATATATGGACTTTCCACCTCTTAAGGTATTCTAGAGACTTTCATGACTTGTACACGTAATAATTATTCTAAATTAAAAAATAATATCTAGATATTTACAGGTAAAGAGTTCTAGAATAGATGACTCAAGAGTATAAAAGAGTACTTTAGAGAATACAAGACAATATTTAGATAAACTTATATGCTGCTCCTCATGACCATGCAAAAAGGCTTCCTTTTTAGGCTTCCTTTTTAACCACGATAACTTCAAAAAACTTCGCCATGCTCCCTCCTAACAAGGTGTTTACCATATAATTTATGCTCTGATTCTAACTGTTATAGCTTTACCTCCTTCACTTAATTTTACTATGCAACACCTATCGCTATTACTTGGCAAGTCTTTAGCGTTTCAACTACATAGACAAGGAAGCTAGTGAACAACAAAAAGAATACAAGAGTTCAAGTGAAGAGAACTCTTTACTACTTAAGAATAGAGTACAAGTAATGGTTGTAGTGCTCTAAAATAAATGAGCATCTTAATCTATAAATGTAAGCTTTCTAAATCTTAAAAGATTCTACAGACTTTTATAACTTGTACACTTAATGGTTTTCTAGTAATCCTAAAATAATATCTAGATATTTACAAGTAAAAGGTTCTAGAATATACGACTCAAGAGTATGCAAGAGAACTCCAAAAAATGCAAGACAAAATTTAGATAAACCTAAGGAATTCTAGATAAACCTCTAGGTTTCTTTTCCTCCATTTGTGTAGGGTGTGACATTTGTCTCATGATGATAAGCATTTTAAAATGAGAAGGGAAGACTCTCTTGGGGGAGTGAAAACAATTTTGATGATGTTGTTCATTGTGAAAGTGAAATTAGAATTAGTAGTATGAGTGATAACAATGAGTTGTTACCATTTAAGAATGAGCAAGTTTTGTTAGATTATAACAGTGATTTTGTTCAAGACGATGAATTAAGTTTTAGTGAGGAAAAGAATATAGTAAGTAGAATTATAGGGGACTTGAGAGGAAGTTAATACAAAGTTCTTACAAAGGATGACATCAAACTTATGGTTGGTTAGACCTTAAATAGTATGCATGAGTTTAGAGAGGTGCTGAAGTATTATGCAATCTAAAAAGGGTTTTGGATGAAAAAAAAAAGAATATGAGGTATTGCAATATGTGTGAAGCTTAACTATGATTGAAGTATCCATGCCCTTCTTATGATAGACAAGGCAACTTTCATGATTAGGTCTATTATTATTGATGACCACATTTGCAAAGGGATATTTAAGAAACTAAGAGGTGAAAAGTGAGTGGGTTTGAAGAGCTTGTTTTGAACAATAAACATAAGCATGTGTTTGGATCCAATGCACTTACTACTGAGTTATGTAGAAGGTTTGGTTTTGAAATGATTAGAAAGAAGTTGTATAGAGCAAAAAAGGAAATACACTCAATATCATAGCAGCTGATTTTAAAAGTTTATAGGCGGCTTTAAGACTATGCACTTGAAGGAAGAATTTTTTCTTTGATGACAATTTTTCTATTTTTTTAGTATGGCTGTTCAATTGATCAAATTGGGTTGATTTCACTAAATCTATATTTGGTTAATTACTTGATGGATTAGACTTTTTTTTAATCCAACTTGATCCATCATATGATAGAATTTGACTCGACCTGGTCCATTAAAAATTTTTAAATCTAATCCAATTCAAATAAATTAAAAATTTATGATTTTGAGATTGATTATATTTCATTAATGAAGATAATTAAGAAAACAATATATGATTTATTTAAACTTCCAAATAAATATACCCATCCAAAATAAATAACAAAAAATAAATATAAAAATATTATTAATTTAATTGGGTTCTTTTTTAATAAAAAAATCGTATTCTTTAGGTTACATTAAAAATTAAAGAATGATAAAAATAATCATGATAAGTCTATAAGAATACATGATTAAAATTTATAAGCCTTTACACCATGTTGTTATCAAATTTTATTTTAACCAAAAAAAAAAGATATTCATCATTTGAAAAAAATCGTATTCTTTAGGTTACATTAAAAATTAAAGAATGATAAAAATAATCATGATAAGTCTATAAGAATACATGATTAAAATTTATAAGCCTTTACACAATGTTGTTATCAAATTTTATTTTAACCAAAAAAAAAAGATATTCATCATTTGAAAAACAAACCAAAAAATGAAGTTGAGAGGAAGGAAAAGGAAGATTAAGGAGAAAAGTTTAAGTTTAGTTCACTATTACATGCGTTTTATTTTTATATATTATAGATACAATTTTATGTGTAATAAAATAATAAGTTACTTAAAATAACTATTATATTATCTATTGCTAATTGGATCCGATTTTAGTGGATTAGCAACATAAATCTATAATCAAATCCACCATGAGCGGATTTTAGATTTTTCAATCCAATTTGGTTCATTGATCCCATCAAATCCACTAAAAAATAGATTGGATCGGATTGGATTGAGTGAATTAGTTAGATTGGATTGAGTGAATTGGTCAGATTGGATTTGATTCAGAACAATCCCTTAGAATGTATTTAAAACATCATGTTTGAAAAAGAATAAAAGAGCAACAATAAATACTCAACAAGATCTAATAAGGCTATTTAAGAGGATGCTTGTAAAGGGTTTCATGAGAGGTTGCAAAAGGTTTGTTGGTATTAATGGATGCTACTTAAAGACATTATTTAGTGGGATGTTATTGTCTATAGTTCAATTATATGCAAATGATGGCATATCCCTTTAGCAATGCATTTGTGAGGCGAGGATTAAAATAATTGAAGTTGGTTTACAATATTTTTGAAAGAGCACATGGATATCCCTAATAGAATAACCATTACTTTTTATGTATGATAGCCAAAATGTGGTAATAATAGCACTTTAGATTAATTCACTTTCTTGAGGCAATAGTTAAGTACTGTGCTAGGCATATCTATGCCAATTTTAGAAAATTGTTGGCTTATAAAATCTTCAGAAATCATTTCTAGAGAGCAAATAGAGTTGTGAACAAGTTGGAATTTGATTGTGCTATTAGATAAAATCAAGGAAACTAGCCTCTAACATTTGAATGGTTGTGAACAATATCCCATTCACCTAGTTGTGTCATTTGCTTGGTCATTTCTTCAAAATTGATCATGTTACAAATAATATGACAAAGTCAGGGAACATTTTTCTTGATGTGCATAGAAGGAAGCCTATTATATAGTTGCTTGAATTTATCATATCAAAGTTGATGCCTTAGTGATCGTGACAATGCTAACGTATGTGCATGTGGCTACAAGTGTATTGGTCGTGATAAGTAAAAGTATTGTACCATGATGATTGAATTTTTGAATTAAAACTAAGTATTATGGTTATGTTAACTTAATTTTATATAGGCCATAAAACAAATTTAAGCATACAAACATAATTAAATAACAAACTAAATTAAAAGAACATAATTAAAGACTTCCTCTCATTTCAGTGAGCAGTGTACATATGCTGCATGAAATGAATTAGCCTGCCACTTCATCTATAGCTAGTAGTACTCAACCTTTATAGGCATCTATAAACACTAACCTTATTTGTTGTATTACATGTCACTGCATGCAATTCATGCATCAGTTTTTGCCCTTTTATGGAGGAAACACACCTGACTAGTATGTCTATAAGCATTCTTCTGTAAAGAGTTCCCTTGATCAAAGTGAAGTCCTTGATTTGTTTAAGAATAGCCACCTCCGTAGGGTGTAAGAGAGCTTGAGTTTTGAGGTATCGCCAATCATTAGAAGATGTTTCACATTCATCTTCAGCTTATATTTCAATACAGGTAGATGGTTCTTTCTTTCTAAAGATTGAGATGTTAGTTGTACCGTCTACTAAGGCTACTTGGTTCTAATATAGCAAGTGCATTCACATATTTGTTGAAGCTTCTATTTATGTGCTCAACCAAGGCTTACTCGAATTGCCTTAGCAATACTAGACAAGCACTCTATACGAAGCTAATGCTAATTCCTTTACCACAAACTCTCTTTTTACATTGCTATATGACTTGCGTAGAGTCTCCCAATAATCTTATCTTTTTAGCTTTCTTGTTTAGTGCTATTCGGAGGCCGGTGATTGCTGCTTCATATTCAACTTCGTTATTTATACATGGGAAGTCGATCTTAAATAAAAAGGGGAACTTTTGTCTGTCAGAGTTAATTATTACAAGCCTAGCCCCACTAGCTAAAGATGTTGTCGAGCCATCAAAATAGATCACCCAAAGGTCTTTGTCGGAGATATTTCGCACAGGTTTCTTGTAGTAAGCCCCCAAGTATTTCTTCCATGAGTTTGTAACCTTCGTGTGTAGAAAATACGATAATCATACCGATCACTACTTAACTATTAATGGCACTAAGAGTGACACATGTCATGTTAAATTCTGCAAGCATTAGTAACCATCTTGCCAATTTCTCACGTTAACACTGGTTTAAGTAGCAAATATTGTATAGGATCCATTTTAACCATCAGATGTAGCAAGTAAGCTAGAAAATAGTGACACAACATTTGTGAGGCATATACTAGCACCAAGCATACATATTCAGGCTAAGATCTTCATGCTTCTGTCTCTGAAAGCTACCTACTCACGTAATATATAGGGTGCTCTTGGTCATCTTCCCCGACTTGAGCTAGAAAAGCTCCTATAGCTATAAAAGTTGCAGCTAAATATATGCGTAATAGCTTGCCTCAAATGGGTGACTTCAAAGTAGGTAGATTTAGGATTATGCGCTGAATTTTCTTGAAAGTTTCTTCATGTTGTTTCTTGCATTTGTGTTTTGCACCATTCTCTAATAGGGGCATATATAAGGAAATGAAAGCGACTAGCCCAAGGATGAATCGTCTGATATAGAATAGCTTACCTATCAACCTTTCAATTCTTTAGGATTCTGCGGTGGTGGTACTAAAGAGATGTTGTGTATCTTTGCTGGATCTACGTTGATACCTCTTTGTGCACTAAAATTCCCAAGAACTTACCCTATGAAACTTCAAAGATGCCCTTCTTTATATTGATCTTGAGGTTGTATGCTCGACATCTTACGAAGACTTTCTCAAGGTTTTGAAGATGCACGTCTTAGGTAACAGATTTTACCACTAGATCATCTATATAATCCTCAACTTCTCTCTCCATCATATTGTGAAATATCACCTTCATAGATTTTTGGTATGTTGCACTTGCATTTTTAAGTCTAAAGGGCATTATTGTGTAGTAGAAGTTGCCTATATGAGTTTTGAATACAGTTTTCTCAGCATCCTTTGGTGCCATCTTGACATGGTTATATCCGTTAAAACCACAACATTCCTTGCCCTGTGGTAGAATCTATAAATATGTCCATCTTTGATAGTAAGAATTCATTGCTAGAACACGCTTTATTCAAATCACAAAGTCTACACAAATTCGAATCTAACTGTTCTTCTTCTTGACAAGAACTATATTTGATAAAAACTAGGTTGGATGTTTGATGGGCTTGATAAAAACTACATTTATTAGTTTCTGTATTTCCTCTTTGATATTTTCCTCTATTTTTAGGTGGAAATTCTTCGTTGTTGCTTGACAAGTTTTGACCCTGGTTGGATGTATAGTGTATGGCACGTCATCTCGGGGTTCAATCCAGGCATGTCGTTGTACCCCGAAGCAAAAATATCTTCGTATTTCCTTCAATAGTGCCACAAGTTGTTTTTTGCTAGTTTCGAACTTCACACTTATGGAGACTTTCTTCTGAATGTTTGGATCTGCACTCAGGTCAATTTCTTGCAATTCTTTATCTACTACAGTAGACCAATCCTATATGTACTTAGGTGCTTGAGATATCTTGCCATGGCTTTGTGTTTCAGTATCCCGTCATCTCTTATTTCAGAGCTGGTGTAGATGGATCACCCTTCTCAACTACTTTAGGACCTCTGTTATTGCAACGATCGAGTATTGCAAATCGTTATAAGTGGTATATGATACAACCATTCAGCTCTTCTCATGTGCAAACGTCAATAGTCACCTTAAGGTGGTCTTGTGAGGACCTCTTTTGTTTATTTGATGTTTCATCTTTTCCACAGTTTGCCTCATTACAGCCAAGTAAAGATATCCCTCACACTCCATCACTTTCTAGTATGAAATCTTCGTAGTATTGAGCTTTTGCGAGATAAGTCTCTGCTTGGCTAAAAGGTGTTAGGTTGGCAAAAATCTTTATGGGGTTGTACTTCAATCTTCCTTTGATGCACTAGTGATAGGTAGAAACTACAAGTTGATGCTTGTTGAGCCACGTTCTTCCAAGCAATATTTGACATATCACATCGATGTCCAAGACATGAAACAGAGTGGTGGCGTGCAATGGTTTGACTTTCAAGTCTAGTCGAATGCTACCCTCTAAAACCTCAAAAGTTTTTCTAAAGGTAAATGCCTTCATCTTTTTTCCTATGACTTGGTTGAGGGGAATCTTGGCCATCTTTAACACCATAAATGGAATTACATTGTTTAAGGACTTGTGTTTATCAATGCTCATCTAGTGGGATCCTATTGATTTTAGTTGCAAATTATAGGGGTTTATGGGAATCTAGCTTTTTTTGCATTACATCTTTGTTGAAGAAAATAATGGCATTGATTGTCTCGAAATAAGCACAGTTAATGCGTGCTTTTGTAACATAGTATCTAGGACCATACTATGCAAAGATTTGAACAAGTGTCTCCATTGCGGCTCTTCATACATCAGGCTTCTAATCTAGCTAGTCGAAGAGATACCTAAATTTAGGGTTTCGCTGAAGCACTTTTATCATTATCATATGATGTTCCTCTTACTCTTTCTTCGCAGAATCCTTAGGTGAGTAAGTAACAAATTCGATTGCCTCATTGTCCTTAGGGGCTAAGACGATCTTAACTAGTGATGCAATGGCTACTTTGTTGTGATGTGGTAGTAGATTGATGTCTATATGCTCTTTTTTTGGGAAGGCAAGACCAATATGCCTTTTGCGATCTTCTCGTGTACAAGGTCCTGACATACCTGTATTCCCTCATGTTGTGACCTCTCAATTGATGATAGTAGCAGAATCTAGGGTTGCTTTGATCTTTCTCCAAGGCTTCCTTCTAAAAGGATAAGGGTCTAAATATGCCGTCTTCAATCTATCTGTCTAAAATCTCTTTGAGTTTAAAGTCATTTTAAGGATAGGTCACTTAAGTGAAAGTCCTCTCTAAGGTCGCTTCTTGCACGGTTTACCTTTATTTGAATTATGGGGAACTTATCACTTCTCTACGTCCATTGTATGCGACATCTCTTTCTTCGGTTTTTCAATCATTGGAGGTTTCATAAAAAAAGATGTCCTCCTTGCTGCATTCATGAGTTGACTAAACATCTCTAGGTTAAGGTTTTCAAGATGAACTTATTATTCACAGAACATATTATTCATGCATATTTCCATGATCTGTTTTTCTTCTTTCTACTCATAACACTCTAGCACGAGATTACGAAATCGTTTCACGAAGTCTATAAGAGGTTTTGAATATTGCTATTTGATGGTGTGGAGATAGAGCTATGTTACTTGTTCTTCACTTTTAAAATATTTTTGACAGAATTTTTTAGCCAAGTCTTGCTATAAACGTATTAATCCTAGTGGCAAGGCGGTGTATCAGGAATATGTTCGACCTATCAGTAATTTAGAGAACTCCCTTAGTCATAACTCCTTGTTATGAGTGTGTACCCTAAACGAATCTATAAACCGCATTATGTGTTCTTTAGTTTCCTTCTTTCTCATTGAAGAACATGAACTTCAGTGTCTCGTATCTTTATGGATATGGCTTTTACATGATTTCTTTTAGATAGTGCACGAGTGGTATGTATTTTATCTCTAATGTAGCAGAGTTTTGCATCCATTGTTTGATAAGAGACACCAAGTCCTCACATGTTGAGGGCAGCTAAGTCTTATGTGATGGCTGGTTTACAGAAGCCCTTAGCGTAATCCCTTTGGGTGTTGTTTGGTTCCCAACCACTAGTTAAGGAGGAAGATTGGGAGACCCTATTGCTATCAACATGCAGAGAACCCCCATCTTTCTTCGTATATCCTGCATCATCTACATAATTAACATGGCATTAATGTGACTGGTATTTTGGTCATTACCCTATTGCTCTTAAGTATTATTGATGGGTGTCAGAGGTATCGTTCTTTGCATAGAGGATTAGGCCTGACTATCTTTGTTATTTTGGTTGGTACTCCTTGTAATTGCCATGTCTGTTAAAATCCTAGCGAAACTCCCAAGCAGAGTCTTCTATAATGTTCGCAGGGAAAATCTGCCTGATCCACGTGTCGAATTGTGATTGGTTGATCGCTAATATAGGCTTAGTGTTGCTCTCGGTGAGTTTTGATACCACTGGGCCTTTGGATTCAAATCGAGCTTTCACATCCTTTTTTCTGATTTGCGAAGAGTAAGGCCTGTTACGCCCCTTAGATCATACTTGGTGATCCAAGAGTCGCAATGTTGCAACCTTAGGAAATTGACTTGGATTTGAATGGAGGGATCTACTACTACCACCTATTATCGCTTCTGTATCTAAAAAATACTTAGAAAAATACGAGACACAAATAATGAGTCCATGATGTGTGGGAGCAAGCTAGTCCCAACAACAATGCAAAGGAACATAATAGTTTTGATGGTGAGTTGCAATTATGAAGGAATCAAGTCAATATTGAAGGAACTCACCCATGGTAGTATTTAATAAGACCGATTGCGATTGACGAACTAAGGTGATTTTGATGGCTAAAATAATCAGTTTAATAATTAGTGATATAGGAGAGACAATAAGACAATAAGGTAGTGTTTAGGGTTGGCAAGAATGACAAGTAGTTGCTGAAAGGTAAGCTAAGAATCACGAGTGTTGCTGCAAAAGAAAGGGTGCTCTTCGAAGACGTGATTCTAGGCTTGATGAAAGGTCTAACCTTAAAGATCTTATGATATTACCCTTTTGGGTGTGAAGTGATAGGTTTATATAGCGTACAATGTTGAGTTGTAGTATAATAAGATTAGCTCATGTAATCCTATCCTAATGTAAATTAAACTCCTTTAAGAGAAGACTTTATTTAGTAATTAAATTAATGTAGTTTAATCCTATTTAAAAGAGGTGTCTAAGGATTTACACTTGTAATAAAACATCTATTCTAATTATTCCTAATTAGAATAAGGCACTAATCTTAAATAATCCTAATTAGAAGGGAAATTTAAATACTCGTACTTGTAATAAAATACTTTGCTTAAATAGTTTTACTTTCAATAAAATACTTTTCTAATTGATCCTAATTAAAATAAAATACTTATTTTAAATAATACTAGATTGATTAATATAAGGTTTTTGACCAAAAAGGACTATAAAGTTTTGGGCTTTAAAAAGAGAAGTCTTTTTAGGTTTTTTATGTTCCTGCATTAGCATAATCATATAATGAATCTTTTGAGCCTACTTTAACCTTCCACACCACGGCCTATAATTTGTGCCCCAAAAAAGTAGTTAGGACCAACTTGTACATTTGTATACATTACTTAGTGAAATGATGCAATTTTGGCTTTGGGCTTGGGATTGGGCCCTTAATCAATTGTTGTGTATCAACAATATTATATTTACACATTTTAATAGATAATTAAGTGTAACACAATGTTAAGGTAGTTATATACTTCCTTTAAAGTCCTAGGTTTGAGTCTTGGAAAATTACAAAATTTTTATTATTTTTGTAAGGTCAAACATGGTCAACAACGGGTTGGGGGTTAGTAGGGATTTCCGGCCCAAAACAGGGATATCTCTACCCCATCCTCGTTTTGACCAAAGAAAGGATGGGCAGAGGGTGAGGATGGGTTACGGGGAAGAGGGTGGGGATTAGGGGTCGCTATCCTATGCCCACCCTATTACTATCCCTAACGTGCCCCATAATTTCTGTCACCATGCTTTGATTTTTTTTGTTTGGATTTAGGTCCTCATTCTCTTGCATTTTGGTCCTCATTTTGATGCTCTTGCATTTTAATCCCTATTCTCTTGCATTTTGGTCCTTGTTTTCATATCTTTCTCGTTTTTACACCTTTCTACACATTATAATAGAAATTCATCAAATAATATCGGGGTTTGAGGATTTGCGCACATATGAAGTTTAAAGGACATGATTAGTGGGTAAAATACTCACCTATCACTTAGCAAGGCTTTTATATGCCAACTCAAGCATCTCTTGCTTGATTTGTGCAAAATTGTATGTTGCTAGACATTCCCCACATTATGTTTAACCACGTCATTTGAAGTTTATGGTTGTTGCCTTATAACTAGCCTCATTAAGCTGATTTCTGTTGCTAAGGAATGATGAATGTTATAGTAAAACATAATTGCATCAATGTAGTAAACTTTATATTTTAGAAAGAATAAGTTAATCAATCTAAATCAATCCTAAATTTTTTTGACTAACTTCACATATTGCCCCAAGTATTCTTTAAGTAGTGAATTCACATGTTCAATTTGCTCATTAGTTTAAGGGCGACCACTTTATAGAAAACTTCACTTTATCCTTATTAGAATGAAGAACACTATAAAATTTTTTTGTTAAGTGAGCATTTCTATAATTGATAATATCCTTAGGAATTTCAAAATAGTTTATTATATGCTTGTAAACTAGCTCCTTTGTTTTAACCATCATGTAATTATAAATACTTCATATTTTGTAAACAAATCTGCCATTACAATTATTAATTTATACCCTTTTGCCTTTTCCTTTCTCAGATAAGAATCCATAGAGATTGATTTTTACGATCACTTTGGATTTGGCAAAGGTTATAGTAGTCTTACTAGCTTCTTGCTTGACACATTAGGCAAGTTTTGACATAAAACCTTAATGTTGCTCAATCTTGGGTTAATAATAAGAACACTCTAATAAATGCATCATATTTTAGACCCTTAGATGTCTAGTTTATTAAGAACATGAATTCCATTGCCACACGTATAAATTAGATCATCTTGAAGTTAAAATCTTTGCACAAAGTGTTGATTGGTCTCTTCATAAAGTTTTTATATGGTATCCTCATCACCCTGTTTCCTTATCTTATTAAGAAAATTTGCCACCGAGAATCTTAGGCTATTACATATCCCTTAACATGCTTGCCATTGAGATTGTCTACTTTATAGTTTTGCTACCAAGCTTGTGTACTAATACAAACTCAACTAGGAACTCTCGGCACCGTGATGCTTTAAAGACTACTTTTTTTGGGACAAAAAGTAAATGTCAGCTATCTTGCCTGTAATCACTATCTAAAAATGTTCATAATAGACCTCACATATTCCCAAACTATTTGCCATTACTGTTAATTACTTTTTGTGTGTTAAGGAACTCTATTTGTCATCCTTCAACTTTAGACTCTTGGAAATTATTTGGTGATTTTCTTAAACTAGCACATAATCAATGATCCTTTCTGATAGGTCAACGTCAAAAGGTTTGCTAAAGTTGGTATCATAAGCATGGACTTTGGAGCTACAACCTTTTCTATTTTCTTGAATGTTAGTTGGCATGCTTCTATCCATTCCTTATTCTAATCTTTTCACAACAGGTCACAGAGTTTACTCACTTTCTTTGAGTAGCCATCAATGAACTTTAAATGGTTGTTTGTAAAGTAAAAAAAGGTCAAAGTTCTTGTACTTTGTGGTTATGATCCAAAAGGATTGTTTTTGATTCATTACCTTTTATGCTACACATTTAGCGATATCTATGTTTTGTGAAGTAAGAGGCTACCTAAAAAGTCAAAGAAATTAGCAAAATTTATATGGGATTAAGTATTTGAGTATGTAATAGTCTATTCACATTTGCAATTAGCTATCTTATTTCATCTAGAACAATATTAGTGGGCCAAAATTTATCTTGTATCTAGTACCTCATCTAGTTACTTTGTAATTTTGCTTATTTGAAAGGCACTAGTCAATTTGATGATCAATTACATGTCTCGAAGGCAATTTCTTTGATAATTCCGATGGCATTATATCTACAAAATCATCCAACAAAACTATATATTAATAAGGCACCTCCACAACCTAATTTGGTTTTATTTGGACAAGCCCTATAATACATGATTCCATTCTTTTCTTTAGCTGCCCTTGTTGAATTGTATAATGGATTAAAGTTTTGATCTCAATCAATCATTCTATAAGAACTCACATTCCCAGTGATCAGAAAATTCTACATTTTTATGTCACATATTTCATTACATCTAAAAAGATCTCAAATTTGATAATAAGGTCAAAATCTTCAAAAGATATAATAGAGAAATCTATCTTATATTCTTAGTTTTCAACCCCTAAGGAGTTTATGCTTATGCCTTGCACAACCATATTTGTTGAATTCACAAACCAAGCTGTAAATTATACTGCATGAGCATGCTCTTCTCATTTGGCCTAGAAGTTGAATAATTGAATTCTTATGTGCCTAGAAGTTGTTTGTATAGTTAGTGTCAAGTAATAACTAAATTCTTATATCCATTGGCAAACATTGTTGTATGCATGAGACTTAAGTCGAATCATCAATCTATAGCAAATCGTATTGCTGTTATTGTAATGGACTGGGTTTAGAAATGTTTTCCTTAATATTTAAAGACTCTTCCTTAACTATTAACGAGTTCAACTTTGTTGCACTTTTTGCAATCCTTTGCCAAATAGGATTCATCAACAAAAGCACCTTATGCTCTTCTTTTCCTAAGGTTTTGTTAGCTTGGACTTGTTAGATTCCTATTCTTTCCTTTTTTACATCACACCTGTAAGATCCATACTTTTTCTTTGTACGCTTTTATGCTTATTATGCTTGGGGTGGACAACTAGCACCAAAGTTGTACTTAATTAAGTTATCTGCTACTAAAATTAAAGTAGATAAGTCTCTCATTGCTTAGCCATGTAGCTTGGTTTTTATCTAAGGCTACAATCTTAGAATGAAATTGAAGAGTTTGATGAAGATCAAACATGTTCTTTATATCAAACATCAATAAAGTGAATTTCATAATATACTCTTGCACATGTCTCGTGTGCTTGGGCTTTTTCAAACTCTTTTTCATAAGAGATAAATGCTTAATAATGTCTATTTATCAAGAGTTATATTATGATTTTACACATAAGAATGTCATTAATTCCCCAAAATTAAGTATTTTATTTTAAATTGAGTTTTCAAATAAGAATTAGACTAAATTGTAGAAAATAATCATTTTTGTGCAGGTTTTATAGAACGACCACATCTTTCAATCTGAAATATCAATTGATGCAATTCTTGGGCTAATAAATCACAGACTCATTACTTCACAACTTTGTAAGCCAAAAGTTAGACCCGTTTAAGCATTTAGTATTAGAAAAGAACCTAGAAGAGTTTCAAAAATTTATATGAGTATACAATTTTGATACAAAATAATGAGGGAAAAAAATACCTCTTGATGCTTATGAATTACTTTTGCTGTAAGTTTTCCTTTATTAATGGTTTTTCTTCACTAATGGTTTCCAAACCAATTCTTTTTCAGTAGCAGTAAAGAGAAGGATAGACTTCTTTTTATAATACAAGAATCTTAAGAGAAAGGTGATTTTCTCTATATAGTTTATGTAAAAAGAAAGCCTCTAGGGTTTCCACACTTTGTGTTTCTTTTGGTGGGGATATTTTTAGTATAAATTGAAGATGGAATGACTAACAAAGGATACTTATAGCCAAGGCATGTATAACTACCCTATCATTAAGGAAATTTCTACCCATTTAGGTCAATGGCCTGGTGCAAACAAGTTTCTATAGCAATATTTCATTCAAGATACAATAGCTGTTAATTCTACAAGGGTGCACTCTCAAATATAAAACCCTTGAACAAAACAAAGTCAATAACGTTTTATATGTGTTTCTCTCATTCTAGACTAAAATACAGCCTTTATTTATAGGTGCACACATACCTTTTCATTAGGACATGTCTTTCTATACATCATTTTATTTATTAACTCCTATAAGTATTTTGAAATATTGTGTATATTTATAAATATACAACAATCCTTCTCTATTTCAAAATTCATAAAAAATATTAGAGAATATTTAGAATTCAATGTATATGTACTAGTGTTTATCAAGTTATGAAGTAGCCATTGAACAACTAATCATGTCTTCTAGGAATTTGGTAAAACATACATTAGTTTCTATGAACTAAAGTCCTTTATCATAAGTCAGAGGATTAATTACCTACATTGAACTCTGACAATGAGTGTTGTTCAACGGTTTGATACTTTCAAGGCCATGTGCCTACTTGGAATTCATGAATGCTTTAAAGTGCTTGCCTAAGCTCTTATAGAAACAGACCCAAGTTCACATTCATATACGTAAACCCTCTATCAAGCATGTCCTCTAGTTAAACATGCCACCATGTAATATTTGGGCTATGGAGTTCATTAAGAGCCTAAAATCTCATCCTTTGTCACTATAGTTTTAAGTACTATCTTTCCATAAGGAGTGTCTCAACATAATTATGTATAAGGTTAATAGTACAATAAGACAACAAGTGCTTATCATTACCCCTACAAAACCTATTTCATGGGATCTTCAATCACATAGGTGGGGTTACAATTACTTTTGCCTTATGTTCTAGGCAATTAATGTTCCCTACCCCTTAGCTTTTAAAAACACAACTCTCTCATAGTTTTTTGTTAAATCATTGGCCAAATTTAATTTTCACATTGCCACTTAAGTAATCACATTATGTCTTTTTTTAAGACTTCCCATTCGATCTAAATAAATATAAAGGTTGAGATACACATACTTTTAGTTGAAAGCTTTTCAACACACTTTATCTCCACTAAAGGCAATTTAACATCAATATATCACTTTTCAATACTGCCTTTTTTAATAGTAAAGGATCATTACATTTCGCACTAATGATGCCTTTTAAATATTTATTCAACCATATTTGTAGGCAATCCAATAGTCTAATTGAAGACTATGAACATATTTATAATTTATCAAAAAATATAACAAGGATGCCTATAACACGTGAAATCAAATTTCATGTAACTTTTATTAAATGTAAAGGCTAACATAATACATTTTTTTTCTAATAAAATGAGACTAATCTTCAATTTAATATATATATATATATATATTATATAATAATTACTCCCTCTCATGATTAAAGTAAGAGTAATAAATTATAGTCTCTTTTATCTCATTTATGCTACCAATGTAAATTTTTAATTAATTTACACATTTTTTGAAATACTAGCATGCAACAAATTAATTATACAATCATAAATTAAGGTCAAATATAATTTAAATTGTCCAATATTAAAATGAATTATATACAATAAGACCTTCACATTTAATCACAAATATTGTGCCTAATATGCTCAAAACAATAGATTATCAAATAAAGACATTTATGGGTTATATTATAAATAACTAAAAGTCAGTAGGGTCACATTAGTAACATTTAATATATTATCAAAGTCAAATAATAAATTTTTAGAAAATTAGGTAAAATACTATCAAAGATTATATCAAAAGGCATGATTAATCAATAGATATTAACCTTAATGATAATTTATCATTGGACTCAAACAATCTCAAAAATAAAATACCACTAAGCTGGTCTGCAAACTCCTTGTAAAATATAAAAAAGCTCAGATAAGGGTTGCCTCTTTGCGACCCCTCTTTGATGCCTAAGTCAACGTCTAATTAGAGAGAAACTTAAAAGGCACAGATCTGCCCCTCTTGTAATAATGTAAATAAAGATTTAGAGGATAAGGACTATAGAGAACAAGGTTAACCCAACCAAGGTTTCCCAATATCCATAGAGTTCAACCATAGAGAAAACATTCATGGAGCATGAATGGAGGTTTGGACATGGCATAGAAGATGGTGGAGGAGTGCGTAGGGGAGAAGCATCTTAAAGAGATGAGCCTTTCTTTTCCTAGAGTGGAAGAGGATAAATGGGCACTTGAAGGGTCAACAGAGTCAAACTAAGGAAGGAACAATGGCCATTTAAGGACCTTCTATGCATATTAATGGTGATTTTCCATGGTATGTGTATGTATCATTATAGAAGAGAGAAAATTCTTTTGGGAAAGATGAACATCTAATGCCAAAAGTGTTATTCATCTAAAGAACCCTCACTAAAACATAGAAATGTATGCTTATATATAGAAAGGAAAGCTTGAACTTGATAGGCCAACATATAAAATGTGCAATATTGAAAAAGGCTTAATAAAGTTTGAACTCTTTTTATCACTATACTGCTTGTACGAGCCTGTATAATTATAGCTTGCATGACATCATACCGTTTAGATGAAATGCTCAAAAATTGTTTTGCAATATTGAAAAAGGCTCAATACATTTTTAGGTTAAAAAAGTTAACTATTAGACACATTTACTATAAAAAATCGAGTCAATTTAGTCGATCGCTCGAAAAAATTTAATGAATAAAATGTGTGAAATTTCAGTGCACTAAAATGAGCTTTTCAGTCACCCGAAAGGCTTGGTTCGGTCGACTAAATTGGAACACAATTCTATTTCTAAACTTTCTTGTTTCTCGGTTCAAGTGAACTGATTTGGTTCAAAAGACTCGGTTGCTACAGTAAACTTGTTTTTTAGAAGTTTGAATTTTAGTCCTATTTTCAGCTTTCAAAGTCTTGCATTTCGATCCCTCGTTCAATTCACAAAAGTTTGTATTTTGATCTGATTTTGTGGTTTTAAAAACTTACATTTTTTGTCCATAAAAAATATTTTAAAGCAATAAGTTTTATCGACCAAAAATATTTTAAAACAATAATTTTTGGCAAACAAAATTTTGTAAAAAAACATATTTGTGTAGGGAAAGTATTAGCTTTCACAAAAACTACAAATATAAACACACATAAGCATACATTAAGAGATGTGCAATGAATACCCTAAGCTTATGTCTTAATTCTTCAATTTCTCTTGTTTGTGCATGTCTCCATTTTTCCTTGAAGTATATTTTGTAATCACCAAAACATGAGTTTGTATAATACTAAGGTCAACAAACACTTTTTCAAGAATTTAAAAAAACTCAAATTCATAAGATACCCTAAACACTCTTAAAGGATATATATAGTCACTAGTGAACAAAATAATATAACATTAAGTAAATTGAAATATATTGATATCATTTTTCAGAGAATGAATTACTTAGTATTGCCAAAGTAGACAAGAACATCTTATTTTATGAATTGGAAAATTTGAATGATATTGTCACTTTAGACAAAGATATCAAGGAAAGTATAAAATTTCTTTAGGAAACCAATCTTAGTAAGAGTGGAGTACCTTTCAAAGTTGGTTGAACCATTCATAAAAACAATTGTACGATTATCCACAGCATCATTTTGAGATTAAAGGGAATGTTTTTATGATTGCTTCATACAGTATTGATAAGCCAAAGACTCTCCCTAAAGCTTGTACTTCATCTTCTAGAGAGTTAGAGATGAAAGCAATAGAAGAAGAAATAGGATTTTATCTAGTATGAGACTTCGTGAATTACAAACCTATTTGTCGAGCTATTGGAAACAATTGGTTTTTTGTATTAAGAGAAGGTGGATGGAACAATTAAAAGACATAAGTCTTAACTAGTAGCAAAATGCTATGCTCAAAAAAAGGGTGCAAACTATGACGAAACATTCTCACTTATAATAAAGTTTTCTTCCATTCAATTAATCCTAGCTATAGTTACACATATGGACCTTGAATTAGATCAAATGGATATAAAAATCCCTCAATAAAAGCTAGAGAAAGAAATATATATGAAACAAACTCTAAGGTTTGTTACCAAAGGCTAAAAGTGTAAAGTTTATAAGCATAAAAGATCAATATATGAGCTAAAAACAATCCTCTAGATAATGGTATCTTACATTTTATAGATTTGTAATCTCTTATAAATTTTTTATGATTGAAGAAAATCATTATATGTATGTTAAAAGATCTAAAGGTAATTTTATGATGTTTTCTTTTTATGTGGATGATATTTTGATGCCTAGGAATAGTAAAGAGTTTGTTAAACCAAGAATGGATCTGCTAAATGAAATGGGGAAAGTAGCCTATATCTTAAGAGTCAAAATACATAAGGATGGTTCAAGAAACTTCTAGCTCTATCATAAGAGCCTTATATTAGAAAAAATTCTTAAAAATTCAATATTGTTAACTTTAAACCTATGAATACTTCTATTTCAAAAGAACAAAAATCTTATCCTTAGTATATGCCACACAATTCCACAAAAACATGAAAAAAAAAAATAGCAAAGGTTCCTTATGTCATTGGTAGTCTCATGTACACCATCACGTGTACAAGGCCTCATATTTGCTATGTTGTAGGATTAGTAAGTAGATACTAATTTAGTCTATGATAAAAGCATTATCATGTTGTCGAGAGGATTTTAGCATACCTAAAAGTACTACAAACTATCTATGCCATATCAAAGAGGGGACTTACACTTGACTGAATACATAGATGATGATTAGGGAGGATATTTGGATGAACACAAATCATCCTCTGGATATGTTTTTCTATTTAATTGTGGAGCTATCTTATAGAGTACAAGAAATAGACATGCATAGCTCTACCAACAATGGAAGTTGAATTCGTCGCATACTCTATAACAATGTAAAAAGCAATTAGACTAAAAAGATTATCACAACTATTCATAAATCAATCATCATACATTATGATTGTGAGACAACATTCCTTTTTATATAAATGCTAAATACCATAGAAATTATAAACACATAGAGACATCATAGTGAAGAAAGAAGTGACTATTCAATACATATTTATGTGCTATAAACACATAGAGACATCATAGTGAAGAAAGAAGTGACTACTCAGTACATATTTATGTGCTATAAACACATAGAGACATCATAGAAATTATATGTACTATTCAGTACATATTACACATGCTCAATCTTTGAGTTTATAGATATTTGTATGGGATATTATCACATACCTCCCCTAAGGTATTCATATGTGTCACCTAGAAAGAAAGTATGAGGTTTTAATAAATACCTCCCCTGAAGTTTTAGGCTTTATCAGTTAAAGAGATAATATCCAAAAAGACATACTTGCCTTTTCTTTGACCATCTAATTTTGTTAGTTAACTGTTACAATAATACAGTTGAGAACATACAAATACATACATAATCACAACCAGAAACACATATAAAATAGTAAACCATCTAACCAATCAAGAATCAACTGTAAAAACCCAAGAATACACAATAAATAAGAGGAATAAGTGAATAAAAAAATTATACTAAATGTTTCAAGCAACCATAGCTCTAACAAGCATGCGTGCAACAAAATGACCTAAATATTAACATATACCAAACACTTATTGCAATTTCTTGAGTGATTGAAGTTGGGTTCTTCATTTTTGTTATGTGTGAACATATATTTTCACTTTTCTTGTGCGAATTGTAGCCAAGTACTTTAAAACCAAATTGGGGGTTCAACATCTTTACATGTGTGTGTGTATGTGTATGTGTTGTAAAAAGTCAATCTTAGAAACAATGTCCCAGTACTAATCTATCATATCAAAATTATGATATGATGAAACCTTACCTAGGTCTAATTAAAGAATGAAAACAAGATACATAAATAAGAAATAAGATCAAGACAAAAAAGAATTTGCGTGGTTTAGCAAAATTGCTTATGTCCACGAAGCAAACACATGTAAGGTATTTTAATTAAAAGTAGAAGATGAAATCTTTGCAAGATGACTCTCTTTTTTCAAATCATCTCCCATTTATTTTTTCTCTCCTTTTATTTCTCTAGAATGTAGGGTTTTTATAATGCCCCTGATTCTTGTATAGAAAATATCCTAAAACCCTAAAAAATTCTGATTTAAGTAGGTTTGGTTATTCCCAAGATGTTGTGTCCTAAGATTCCCTGGTCCTCAGGTTATTGGTCACTTATCCTCTTCAAGTTAAAATAACAAATTCACCTAGAGTTCTTAAGTCCTTAACTTCTTAGGTTTGTAGGTTCTTAGGTTTTTGGATACCATAACCTATGCTCTTTAAATCAAGATCATAACTCCACCTTAACTCTTTAGGTTCTTATGTTCTTGGGTTTCATGTTCTGGGGTTCTTGGTTAGGATAGTTTTCTACTTCAAGTCACAGAATCTTGAGTCTTAGCCAATCTTAACTTTTGAATTTGAAGCATCTATTCTTTATAACTCTCCACCTTGCTTCTAATTCTCTTATCTGTATATGTTCTTGCTCAAACTAGCTTCCTTATAAGATGCTAATGCTCGCCAAGTTTATACATGGACTAAACTTAGCACTTGGTAATGACTTTGTCAACATATCAGTCGGATTGTCATCTATATGTATCTTAACTATGTCCACATATCCCATAGCAATTTGATCCATAATGAAATGGAGTTTAACATCTACATGTTTGCCTTTCATGATGCATTGGATTCTTGCTCAAGTGAATTATACTATGATTATCACAATACACTATCACACAATTTTGAGATAAATCTAGTTCTCCACTGATAAATCAATATTTGTCCTAATATTTTGTTATGTTTATGTCCTTTATTCTTGTATTTTATCTTAGAATTTTATTACTTTGAGCATTTTTTTATTACATGTAGGAATTGTTGTAGAAAGCCCAAAAAAAAAAAAACAAACCCAAGATGTTGGAAGGCTTGTATTTGCTTAACAGAGTCCATATTTTCTAGCATAACTTTGTCCTCAATACTCATATTTGGGTGATACAAAATAATTTGAAAACTAGACATAATGATTTACAACCCTGCATTTCAAAAAGAAAGCAAATGTTGAAGTTTTAAAGGTCAAAATTCCACTTGGAAAAAAAGACAACTGGAAGATAGACTTTCCTTGACATGTGAGAGCGAATTTTGAATAAGTTGTTGACCAAATAAGTAAAAGGGCATGGCTTTGGAAGTGCTACTGGGCTGAGAACAAATTGGGGAAGGATTTGATAAATAAGATGGTTTTCTAAAGAGTAAGTTTTCCATTGGAGGAGAAGGATTGCTGGATTGAAAAGGAGGACATTCTTGCTGGGCAAAACTATCATCTTCTTCAGAACTTGGTGGTGAACCTTCAAAAAGGGAAGCTTTCTTTAAGTTTGTTTATTTTCCAAATATATTTAGAACTTTTGTAATTAGATTCATAGCTTTGAATTTAAGAATGGAAATGTAAACATTTTTTGGGAGTTTAGCTTTTCTATTGATATGATATTGAATATTTTGTTAAATGTGATTAATTAGAGGTTGAGATTATTTCTTATTCATTGATCTGTATAATTTTGATTATTTGTTATGGATTTGCTATCTATTATTTGTGATTGAAATTAATTTGACGATTAAGGTGTTAGAAACATTATCTTACCTTAATTAAGCTCTTTTGAACAAGTATTTAAATCGAATCCATTGAGTTAGTTTGATTTAAATGATTAAATGATTTCCTTGTAACAATACAATTAATTAAGTAGAAGCCTCATATTAAGGATATATTTAATTAACTGTAAGTGAAAATTATCATGATCATTGAAAATCTCTAGCTTTAATGCAAAAACCAATAATCTAAATTACATAATAGTTATTTAATTCACTTAATATTTCAATACCAGATTAGATAACTAACCAAATCACATCTAATTTCATTGAATTCAACACAATTTCTTAGATTTCAAGTTCTTGTAATTTCTCTATTTAATTACTTCATTTAGAATAATCTGAAATTGTCATTTGATTGCATTAGAGTATTTAAGATTTTATATTTGCTTAAATTAGTAATTAATAGAAAACAATAAGGATTTAAATCATTACAATTCCGCAAGAGATCAACCTCGGAGTGAACTTATCATCAGCTATTAATGATTCATGCCCTTACAAGCATTTAAGATTTGCACATCAAGTTTTTAGTGTCGTTGCTGGGGAATTGGAGTTTAAATTTTATATTTGTTTTCTTCGTTGCTATTTTCCTTTTGTTTGTTTTGAGTATTATGCTTGTCTCAAAGATTTCATTTGTTGTGAGTGTTTCATTTATTGCTATTATATTTTCTTTGTAGCCTAATTTCTTTTTTCTTTCATTAGGTACATGCATGGTGACAATTCCCTAAAGGGAGATGATGGGAAGAAAAGGGACAGTGTCCTAAGAATAAGGGAGAACTTGAGACAACTGGTTGAAGAACATCAATTACGTACTAGACAAGAAGAAGAAATTGTTGAGGAAACAGCAACCATTATGCCCTAAACAACAAAAGTAGCTGAAAGACGAAGGGTGATGAAGGAGTATGCAAGGTCAATATTTAGCCCTTCTACGTCTTGCATACAATTGAAGGATGCAGCATGGAATTATGAGATAAAAAACATACATTATTCCATGTTGCCTTCTTTTATGGAATTCCTAACGAAAACCTTTTGATTTTCATTAGTGACTTTTATGTGACAGTGTAAACTTTTCCTTTACAAGGATTAATGGAGGATCAACTTAGGATAAGTTGTTTTCCCTATACACTAAAAGATAGAGCTAAAGCTTGGTTGATGACTCTTCCACCAAGATCTTTAACTACATGGGAAGCGGTTTACAACAAATTCATGGGAAAATTCTACTCTCACCAAAAGACCACCAAGTTAAGGACTAAAATTGCTACCTTTTATCAAATGAAGGGAGAGCCTTTCCATAAAGCATGGTATAAATTCAAGACGCTTCTTATCCAATGTCCTAACCATTATTTTCTGCTATAGCTACAAAACCAAGTTTTCTATAATGGATTGGCGCAACAATGTCAAAACACGGTTGATAATGCCGTCGGTGGAGGCATGGGAGAAAAGACCGCAGAAGAGACATATAAGCTATATGAAATGTTGGGTGCTAATTCGTAGTAAAAGAGTGCAAGAGGAAGGAGAGTTGGGGTGTATGATTTAAGCTCCAACAATGAAATGGCAATGCAACTTGCCAAATTGACTAAGCAAGTCAAGCTCCTTACAACCAATAACCAGCCAACTTATAAGTATGTGGAATTTGTGGTATTATGGGTATAATACTAACACTTGTTCTTTGTCTTGTGATTCTTACATAGGTGGTGAATAAGAATAAACTAATTTGATGGAATCTTACCAACCTAGGCTAAGACATGATCCTTTTGCAAACACATATAGCCCAGGTTGGAGAAATCATCTGAATTTCTTTTGGAAGACTAATAACAATCCAACATATGCTCAAAACTCAAGACTAATTCAACATCAAATCCAAACCATGCCACCTGAACAACCTAGAAGACCAACATTGAAGGAGAGCTTGAACACCTTCATTCAAGTCAGTAAAGAAAACCATGAGAGACATAGTCAAAGGTTGAATTCTTAGAAGCATCTATGAAGAGGGTAGAAATGCAAGTTGGGCAACTTGCAGAACATATGCAAGGACGTCAAAAGGGAAAGCTACCTAGCCAACCTGAGTAAACAAAAGCTGTTACAGTCTTACGAAGTGGTAAAATTATTAACAAACATTTTGATAATGCAAATTCTAATGATATGCCACTTGATGCAGAAAATAGGGAGCAAGAAGTTTCCAAAGAAGAACAAGCTAAAGATCCCCTACCTTTTAAGCATTCTGAGAAGAGCAAAGAGAAAGATTTCGCTTATACTCTCATCTCTCCATAAGGCAACTAAGCCTTATAGGCCTCTAATTCCTTATCCACATTGTTTAAGAGAAAGTAAGTAAGGTAAACAGTTTTTTAAGATTTTTGAGATGTTGTCTAAGGTTGATAGTAACTTACCTCTTTTGGATGTTATTAGGAATATACCATCATATGCAAAATTTTTCAAGGAACTCGATACTAAAAAGAGAAGATATAAGAAGAATGAGAAAGTTATGGTTTCAGAAGTTGCAAGTGCAGTCTTTCAACAAAATTTGCCTCCAAAATTGAAAGATCCTAGAAGTTTTAACATAGACATAACTATGGGAGACAAAAGGTTTGCTAAAGCCATGCTAGACTTAGGAGCAAGTATTAATCTAATATCATACTCCATATACTTGCAACTAGGTTTAAGGAAGCTTAAGCCTACAACTATAACTCTTCAACTTATGGATAGGTCAGTTAAATATCTGAAAGGAATAATTGAGGATTTGTTGGTGCAAATAGACAAGCTCATTGTACCAGTGGGCTTTATGGTTTTGGAGATGGAAGGAACACCCTCAAAGGACAAAGAGCATACAATTCTTCTTGGTAGACCATTCATGGCAACAACCAAGACAATTATTGATGTCCAAAATAGGAGGTTATTGATGACAGTCTTGGAAGGAACTGTCCAATTTAAAGTGTTTGATTCTTTATCAATTCCTTCTATTTCTACTAAAGATGAGTGCTCTTTTATTAATTGTGTAGACTTACTTGTTTATAGCATTTATTTGCAGGAAGAAATTGAGGATAAGCTTGAAGTTGCACTTGTTGGTAAGAGAGTAGAAGAAACACTTAAAGAAAAGACTAAGGGATATCATGAGATGCTAGATAAAGCCAAACCAATTTCAGAAAAACCTAGCAAACCCTTAAAGCTACCAAAATCCTTACCAAGGGCAGAAATCACTCCACTTAAAATTGAGGTTGAAGAATTGCCTAAACATCCTAAATACATATTTTTAAGGAGAAGGGGATATGTACCTTGTAATCATTTCATTTACTTTGACCCAAACCCAAGAAGAGAGAGTTGTAAAAGAGCTTAGCCGACTTAGGAAAGCTATAGGATGGAGTATAAGTGACATTAAAGGCATTAGTCCTGCAATGTGATGCATAAACTTATTTTAGAGGATAATGCCAAACCTGTGAGAGAAGCCCAAAGGAGATTAAATCATAATTTGCAAGAGGTAGTTAGAAAAAAGGTTTTAAAACCCTTAGATACAGGAGTCATTTACCCAATTTCTGATAGTAAATAGGTTAGTCTAGTTCATGTTGTGCCAAAAAAAATCAGGTATTACAGTGGTGAGGAACGAAAATAATGGGTTGGTACCGACTAGGATGACCGCTGGGTGGAGAATGTGCATTGATTATAGAAAGTTGAATTCAGCTGCAAAGAAAGATCATTTTCCATTTCCATTTATTGGTCTGGTGTTGGAAAGAATGGCAGGGCATGATTTTTATTGTTTTCTTGGTGGTCTTTCAAGTTATTATCAAGTATCGATTGCACTAGAGGATCAAGAGAAGACAACATTCACTTGCCCATTTGGAAAGTTTGCATTTAGGAGAATGCCATTCGATTTATGCAACGCTCCTACAACATTCCAAAGATGCATAATATCAATTTTTTGGGATATGGTGGAAAAATTCATTGAGGTATTGTCTACATAATTTGACATTTAGTTGGGAAAAAAGTCATTTTATGGTGCAGCAAGGCATTGTGTTAGGGCATGTTATTTCTAGTAGAGGCATTGAAGTTGAGAAGGCAAAAATTGATTTAATTGCTAAATTACCACCACTACTTCAATTTAGGGAATTAGGAGTTTCTTAGGACATGTAGGATTTTATAGACGATTTATTAAAGATTTCTCTAAAATAAGTTGTCCATTATGTAATTTGTTATCTAAAGATGCTTCTTTTGATTTTAGTGATGATTGTCTTGTTGCCTTCAATTCTTTGAAAGAAAAATTAACATTAACACCTATTATCATGGCACTTATTTGATTGTTACCCTTTGAGATTATGTGTGATGCATCTGATTATGCTATAGGGGCTGTTTTGGATCAAAGTGTAGAGAAGTGTTTGCATGTTATTTGTTATGCTAGTAGAACACTCAATGATGCCCAAATAAATTATTCTGCCATTGAAAAAGAGTTTTTGGATGTTGTGTTTGCATTAGACAAATTTAGGTCATACTTGGTAGGATCTAAAGTCATTGTACATTTGGAGCATGCGGCATTGAAATATTTATTAACAAAACCAAATGCGAAATCAAGACTAATTTGGTGGGTGTTGCTTTTGCAAAATTTAACCTAGAAATAAAGTATAAGAAACGTAGTGAGAATGTTGTTACTGATCATCTTTCTAGGTTACTTTCAGATTTTGACACATATGAACACAAAGAAAAACAACCGATTGTTGAAACTTTTCCTCATGAACACTTGTTTTCTTTAGGTCATGAACCATGGTATGCTGATATTGTCAATTATGTTGTTTATGGTGTGTTGCAGTCTAACCTCACTTTTAGGAAAATAAGAGATTTTTATTTTCTTGCAAACATTATTTTTGGGATGAGCCATATTTATTCAAGCTTTGTCAAGATCATATCATTCGTTGATGTGTGCCCGAAGATGAACATGAGAAGATTCTAACCTTTTGCCATGAGCTTCATTACGGAGGTCATTTTGGTGGTAAGAAAATAGCCCTAAAGGTATTGCAATATGGTTTTTATTGGTCAACTCTCTTCAAAGATGCTAATAATTTTTTGTTTTTGTTGTGATAAATGTCAAAGGAGTGATAACAATAGCAAGAGAAATGAGATGCCTTTAGCAAACAATCTTGTTTTTGAGCTTTTTAATGTATTGGGGATCAATTTCATGGGACCTTTTCCATCTTTATTTGGTTTTCAATATATATTAGTTGTAGTTGATTATATGTCCAAGTGGGTTGAGGCTATACCAACCCGAACTAACGATGCTAATTGTGTTGTGAAATTTTTGAAAGATGTAATATTTAGCATGTTTGGGATACCAAGGGCCATAATCAATAATGGAGGAAGTCATTTTTGTAACAAATTCTTTGACGGGTTATTGAAAAATACAACATTACACATAAAGTGGTAACTCCATACCATCTACAAACTTCAGGCCAAGTTGAGGTTAGCAATCACCAAATCAAGAGAATTTTGGAAAGGACAGTACGACCTTCAAGGAAAGATTGAGCAGCCAAGTTGAATGATGCATTGTGAGCATATCGCACAGCGTATAAGACACCTATTGGTATGAGCCCATATCGGTTAATTTTTGAAAAGGCATGCCACTTACCCGTAGAGTTTGAGCACACGGTATATTGGTTAATTAAGGAGCTAAACATGGCAATGAAAATGTCAGGAGAGAAACATTTACTTGAACTTAATGAGTTAGAAGAGATTCGGGATGAAGGCCATAAGAATGCAAAAATTTACAAAGAATGCACTAAGCGTTATCACGACAAAGGCCTAATTCATAAATCTCTTTATCCTGGAATGAATGTTTTTTTGTTTAACTCTCTTCTTAAATTATTTTCAAGCAAATTGAAGTCAAAATGGTGTGGGCCATTTTCAATAGTCCAAGTCTTTCCTCATGGAGCGGTAGAATTGTTAAGTCTAAAGACTTAAACAACATTCAAAGTAAATGGACATCATGTAAAGCCTTATTTAGAAGGAGTCTAGAACAAGAGAGAGGTTGAATGCATTGAATTGTTCAAACCTCAAGAAGGAAAGGCAACGTCTCGTTAAGACATTAAAGAAAGCGCTTGGTGGGAGACAACCCACTCATGTTTGGTAGTATCTTATCCTTTTCTTTTTTGTTTAACTTTTTTTTTATTTGTCTCATTTTTAATGCTTTCCTAACTTAAACTATATTTTAAACATTGAGGACAATGTTTAATATAGGTTTGGGGGTGGGGTTTTAGTGTATTTTAAAAGATTTTAAGTGTGCTTTAATATTTATATTTGTTTTGAACTATATAGTCATAAAAACTAAAAATTTTTTTAAAAAATGTTTAAAAAAAAAATTTCAATATTTCAATATTTTTTTTCTCTTTGTTTTGTATCTTTGTGATGATTCCTTCATATGAGACTAGTATGCAATTTGTACATGGCTAATTAGAATTGATGAGATATTTAGGGAAATCATGATGTTATTATTTTTATTTTATTTACTAGGTTTCATTGTTTATTCTTTTACAACAAATGCACTTTATGCCATGATCGATTTGAATATTGATTTGATGAAATCACATGATTAGAGGATGATGTGCAGGATAGTGTAGACTCATAGAACTCTAATTGTCAGATTTTTGGCCTAGAGCTTCTATTTGAGTGTTTATCACTACTCTATATTTTCTTGTCATCTTTTCTTTTAAATGATCTCATTATACTTTGTTTTGGTTAATTAACTTAATTATTCATGCATGGATTGTAATATTGATTGTATGATACATGAGAAGTGATTTTAGGCTTATTTGAATAGTTTGCGCCTTTCTTGCCTACCTAATATATATTCTTCCTTAATAACCATTTTGAGCCTCAATATGTTCTTTTTTCTTTCTTAAAACCAATAACAATCAAACCCAATAGCCAAGTGTCCAATATCCTTATCTTTATTCTATTCTTTGAGCCATATATGAGTTGAATGAAGATGTGCTTTTTAATAGGTTTGGGGGTTGTTATTACTTGAAGTAGTGCTTGGTGTTATAATGTTTTATCAATGTGTTGCACTTAAAAAAAAAAAAAGAAAGAAATGGCAAGGTTGATTATGAAAGTGCAGTTCAAAAAAAATGGGGCTGCAAAATGAAATTTGAGGTTGGAAAAAATGAAAAAAGGGTAAATTAAAAAAGCGGTGAATATAAATGAGTGGTTGTAGAATATGAAAGAAAACTGAAAAATGAGAATTTGATGATAGGTGCACATATTATTGAGTTCTTATGGCTTTGTCTTATCTTTTATCCACCAATTCTTATCCTCACCTTACCCAATAGCCTCACTACAACCCAAAAAGAAAAGTCCGATGTTGATCTTGTGTATCATATGATTAGTTTGCATTCATTGTCAAGAGAATCAAGTTGTTGGCATTCCATTCATGAGATCAGCATCATTACATCAGAAATAGCATATTTTTCATTTTGTATGTGAGCTTTGTTTTCCATTAAAAATCTAAGCTTGATGCTTCTCTCACATACGGTTTAGTGATAACCCAAATTTCGAATGTATTTCTTTAAGAGTGATTGCCTTTGTGAAGTTTGGAGTTGAAACATCAATGCATGCTATATTCTGATAATGTGAAGGATGAAAAGAGAGATGATAATTGATCTATGGCTATCACACACTACACATGAGGATAACTTCTGAAAAATTGTTAACAATTGTATAAATCATTGATTGACCCTATATCTTGCTGCATTCTTTTGAAGCCATTAACATTTTGAGGAACCATCTCTAGCAAGGAACTTTCACATGTATGTTGAGTTTTTTTCTTTTTATTTTTATTTTAGTTTTGCTTGAGGACTAGCAAAGTCTAGGTTCGGGAGAATTTGATAAATCAATATTTGTCCTAGTATTTTGTTATGTTTATATCCTTTATTCATATATTTTATCTTAAAATTTTATTACTTTGAGTTTCTTTTTATTACTTGTAGGAATTGTTGTAGAAAGCCCAAAAAAAAAAAAACAAACCCAAGATGCTGGAAAGCCCGTATTTGCTGAACATAGTATGTATTTTCTAACATAACTTTGTCCTCAATACTCGTATTTAATACAAAATAATTTGAAAACTAGACATAATGATATACAACTCTATATTTCAAAAAGAAAGTAAATGTTGAAGTTTTAAGGGCCAAATTTTCAGCTGGAAAGGAGACAACTGAAAGACAAACTTTCCTTAACATGTGGGAGTGAATTATGAATAAATTGTTGACCGAATGAGTAAAAGGGCATGGCTTTGAAGGTGCTACTGGGCTGAGAACGAATTGGGGCAGGATTTGATAAATAAGATGGTTTTCTAAAGAGTAAGTTTTCCATTGGAGGAGAAGGATTGCTGGATTGAAAAGGACGACATTCTTGCTGAGTAGAACTATCATCTTTTTTAGAACTTAGTGGTGAACCTTCGAAAAGGGAAGCTTTCTTTAAGTTTGTTTATTTTTCAAATATATTTAGAACTTTTATAATTAGATTCGTAGCTTTGAATTTAAGAATGGAAGTGTAAACATATTTTGGGAGTTTGGCTTTGCTATTGAAATAGTATTGAATATTTTGTGAAATGTGATCAATTAGAGGTTGAGATTATTTCTTGTTCATTGATCTGTATGATTTTGATTATTTGTTGTGGATTTGCTATCTATTATTTGTGATTGAAATTAATTTGAGAATTTAGGTGTTAGAAACATCATCTTACCTAAATAAATCTCTTTTGAACAAGTATTTAAATTGAATCCATTGAGTTAGTTTGATTTAAATGGTTAAATGATTTCCTTATAACAATACAATTAATTAAGTAGAAGCCTTATATCAAGGATATATTTAATTAATTATAAGTGAGAATTACCATGATCATTGGAAATCTATAGGTTTAGTGGAAAAACCAATAATCTAAATTACATAATGGCCATTTAATTCACTTAATATTTCAATACTAGATTAGATAACTAGCCAAATCCCATCTAATTTCATTGAATTCAACATAATTTCATAGATTTCAAGTTCTCGTAATTTATCTATTTAATCACTTCACTTGGAATATTCTGAAATTATCATTTGATTGCATTAGAATATTTACGATTTTATATTTGCTTAAATTAGTAATTAACAGAAAAAAATAAGGATTTAAATCATTACAATTCTGTGAGAGATTAACCTCAGAGTGAACTTATCATCAACTATTAACGATTTGTGCACTTGCGAGCATTTAAAATTTGCACATTATCCTACCAAACCTTTGAGCCATAATGCTTCCTTTATTGCATCTGTTACTGCAACATACTTTGCTTTGTTGTTGATAGGGCTACAAAATGTCGAAATGTTGCTTTCTAACTAATCATACAATTACACAAGGAAAACATATAACTTGTTATAGACCTTTTCTTATCTAAGTCCTTTATAAAATCTTTAGATGTTGCAACTTCTTTTTATCATCTTTAAATGTCATGTATACTAGACTAACTTCAGACTTACCTTTAAGATACCTTATAACCCCACATAACAACCTACCAATAAGTACTAAGATTAGCCATGAACCTACTAACCCCACTGATAACATGGATAATGTCTGGTCTTATACATATCATTGCATACATCAAACTCTGAACCGCATTTACATAAGACACTAATTCCATTTCTTTCTGCTTATATTTTATTTTTGGACTTTGCAAACTTTAGAGCTTGAAATGAGCTGCTAGAGGTCTCATGGCTAATTTGGAATTTTGCTTCTCAAATTTCTTCAGAACCATCGAATATACTAATCTTGTGACAGAAATATTGCTCTCTTACTTTTATTCCTTTTTAGTTCAATGCCTAAGATCTTCCTTATTGGCCATAAGTCCTTCATTTCAAAAGCTTCATTCAACTATTTCTTTAACTTTTTAATCTCAGCCTTGTTTGGACAAGCTATCAACATGTCATCTATATATAATAGTAGAGAAATTGTTATACCATCCCTGAGAGTTTTAAAGTATACACAGCTATCATATCTACTTCTTATGAAGTTTTGTTTGATCATAAATTTATCAAACATTAGGTACCATTACCTTAGTGGTTGCTTAAGACCACAAAGTAACTTCGTAAAAAAAACATGCCTAATTTTCTTTAAGTCCTCAAGATAAGTCATCGCAATATTCTTAAACAAAATACTGTGTAAAATATTGTCTTGATATCCATTTTTCAAGTTCCAAGTTATGAGATGCCATAAGCGCTAAAAGTGCCCTAATAAAGAGTTATGTCTCACTACTAGAGAAAACACTTTTGTGAGGTATACCCCTTCTTTTTAGGTGAAACTTTTTACAACGAGCCTAGCCTTATACCTCTTTGGTTCACCATCTGAATACCCTCTTTGATATTATAAATTCATTTGCACCCAATAACTTTCTTGTTCTTAGGTTGGCCAATAAACTGTCGACCTGATTTTTCATCACAAATTTTATTTCTTCTTGCATAGCTTTAATCCATCTTTCCTTATGGTTAAAATTTATAACTAACTTGTAACTTGCAAGTTCTTCATATATGACTTTAGTGGCAAGTATAAGTGCATATGCTATGAAATCTGCATAACCAAACCTACTTAGAGGTCTGATTCTCCTCTTTGCTCTCCCTTCCTAGTTAATATTCATCAAGATCATCCCAACCTGTTTGCTCACCTTAATCTTTTGGTGAAATCTTATCTTCATCAGTTTGAGTTATGTTCTAACCTGAGGTATCTAAAACCTAAGATCCTAGTGTTCGCTCCATCTCAATTTGAAACCTCTCAGATTTTGATTCTGATGTTTGGTCATCATCTGACTTTTGCCTTTCTTATTGATAATCAAGTAAAGCTTCTTCATGGAACTTTACATCTCTACTTAAGATGTATTTTGGTAGCTTAAGTGAGAGACATAATACTTTATAGCCCTTGACACCTAATGGATAACCAACAAAAACACCTTCTATCACTCCAGCATCAAGCTTCCCTTTAGTTGTTTATGCATATTTAGGGAATCCAAAGATTCTTAAGTGATTATATGATGCTTTCTTCCCGTATCATATCTCAATAGGTGCTTTAAGCCTAAATGTTGTTGATGGTCTTCTATTTACAAGATATGTTGTTATCATTAAAGTTTCTATACATAAAGACTTTAGAATCCTCGTATGCACCAACAAACATCTTACTTTCTCGATCAATGTCTTATTCATCTTTTCAGCAAGACCATTATGTTGTGGGTTATAGTTTTATGTCTTGAAATGTCATTTTCCTTACAATAGTTCTTAAATTCATAATTACAATACTTTAGGTTATTGCCGATCTTTAGCCATTTGACCCTTTTATATGTCTAGTTCTCCACTTGCAACTGGTCGATACTTAGCCATTTGCCCTTTTATATGTCTAGTTCTCCATTTGTAACTTCTACTCTTTAAAATTTTCCAGCGCTTGATCTTTTGATTTTAGCACCTATACCCAAACCCTTCTTAAGTAATCATCCATAAAGGATAAAAAGTGTTTTGAACCACCTAAAAAGCTAACTTATGAAGGTTCCTACAAATGTGAGTGAATATATTTTAAGATCCATTTTGTTTATCTCAATAGTCTCATACTTCACTCTTGTGGACTTCCCTAAGACACATTCTTTACAAATGCCTGATGGTTCAGTCTTATCATCACCAAACACTCCATGTTTACTTAACTCGTTTAATCCTTTCTTACTAATGTAGCCTAATATCATATGCCACAACCTAGTCTTGCTATTGTCAAATCTTGTTGTTGCATTAACAAAACAATGATAATAAATCCATCCAAAATAAATAAACCATTTTTTCTTACTCTTTTCATGACTACCATAGAATGATTAAATATTTGTTCAAGGAAAATATTGATGTTTCACTCCTGTTCCTTTTCAACTCAATGTTGGCTTACAAATTGGTATGAAAATCCAGTCTCAGAAACAATGTACTCACATTAATTTGATTGAATTAGGATTATGATATGATGAAATCCTCTTGAGGTCTTACTAGAGAACGAACACAAAATGCAAAAATAATAAATAAAATCAAAACAAAAAAGAATTTAGATGATTCAGTAAAATTACCTACGCATACGAAGCAAACACATGTAAGGTCTTTTCATTAAAAATAGAAGATGAAATCTTTACAAGATTACTCTCTTCTCTTAAATCATCTCCCTTATGTTTTGTCTCTCTTTTTATTTCTCCAGAATATGGGGTTTTTGTAATGCCCTTCATTCTTGTACAGAAATACCCTTTAAATCCCTAAAAATTCCTAATTCAAGTGTGTTTGGTTATTCCCAAGATCTCAAGTTCTTAGGTTCTCAAGTTTGCGAGTTATTGGTCATTCATCCTCTTCAAGTCAAGATAACAAATCTACCTAGAGTCCTTAAGTCTTTAAGTTTTCATGTTCCCACGTTCTTGGGTCTTGGTTAGACCGTTGTCCACTTTAGATCATAGATCCTTGAGTCTACTAACCATAACTTTTGTAACAATAAAGGATTTATTCATCCAATATGTAACAATAAAGCAAAATAGTGCAGGAAAATCCCACTAATTTATATCCCATTTTCTATTTTCATATGTTTTGCCTCAAATCAACCATTTCAAGCCTCAACTCTTCATAGAAATAGTGTGCAAATGGCATAGTGTCTTTGCTTTCTTCAAATAAGGAGGAAAATATTAACTCTATTTGCTTTTATAATTTTTCCTTTAAAACTAATGTCAATTAACAATCAAACATAATGGCAAGGAAGTATATGATACATTCACAATACTTTTTATCTAAGTGATACTTATGGATACCACAGAGGAGGTATGTGATAATACTCTTAATTTGTATACACTTTAATGTCACTTTGATTATTTTAGTGCATGTCTTTAATGAATAAACAAAAATGTTTCCACTTTGTTCTTTATGTTAGTATGTAGAATCATAACACATATATAAAATTTCTAATAGTATATCTCAAATCTTGAATAGCTCAGTTATGCTAGTAACTTACTTGTTGATAGCAACAAGCTGACATGAAAGTCAACAAAAAAAAAAGGATATTTTTAACTGACTACTCTTAACTTTCATGACCAGAAAAATGGCCATTATTGCTAGCTTGTTAGTATTAATGATATGCTTTATTGACACTAGTTCCAAGTCATATAATAACCCCAACCAATAGCTGCTGATACTAAATAAAGTATCATGACAAAAGTATCCGTATCATTATGTCTAAGGTATTAGCAGTTTATTAAGACTATTGGGTAAGGATAAACTACTATAAAAATAATATTTATGATTTTTGATTCAATGTATCTGAAATCATTGTTGTGTTTGTAATGCTAGAGTTGGTCGGATTTCTATGGTGTTCTTGGCTGTGTTCTTACATAAGATTTTCATCAATAAATGTTTCTTATATTAAAAAAAACAAAATTAATTTTTTTCACTAATAATATTGACCCTATTTATATTTCAAATATCTAAATTATTTTTTAATATAAATATAATATGAAGATTGAGCAACATACACTCTAATTTACAAGCACTCAAATAACAAAGTACTAATATATGAACAATCAATACATTATCATGTGCATAATAATACAAACATTCATACAAAACCTTTAAAAAATTAAATCCATAAATTGCCAACTTATCAAAGTGTAGTACAGACCAACATATCAATTACCAACTTCAATTGCTAACATATAAACTAATTGTCAACTTATCAATTGCTAAGTTATCAAGCCAGCAATTCACAAGCTAACCTCATGCAAGATGCAAAACAACCCAATCAATGACTTGACAGTAATCCTCCACCCAAACATATGAAGTAATCAAACAATCTTCCTTTAAGTCTAGGCACAACAGAAGTAAAAAAATATTTAGTTCACCAAGATTTAGTGTTAATTGATGAATGCACAATTTCTGTAAACATTAAAGAATATATACTTCTTAATCATCACTAGTAATCAGAGCTGTAACATATGAAGCCCATTCTTTATAGACTATTGTCATATTATCTTCAATATATTCATTGATTTCATCAAACTTCAACACAAAATAAAATCAATATCAAATATTAATTAATTACATATAAGATATTAATATTTTTAAACATTAAATTAAACAACTTAATACAGAAGTTGAAACTCACATTATCTTTTAAGATGTTAACATCCTTCACAATGTCTTCCATGTACTTCATCAGAAAATACCTACATTCAACATCATCATGTTGTAAGGGACACTATAAATCGCACAACAGTAAGTATATTGGCCAAAATACTAATTAAAATTTGTTTACTATAAGTTTAATTCATTTACTTTGACTAAAATCTATTGTAAATCACCTTTTTAGACTTTTTTTTTGGGCTGTAAAAATTTTAAACCCTTTGAAGATTATCAAGCCTTAGTCAAAACACTTATCATAAGGTCAAATATGATCACACATATAACTAATTAATGTAATTAAGGCTAATGTTTAGAAAGTATATTAAGCCTTAATGTCTTGTAAATCTTCATATGGTTCACACCCAATGGATCTAGAAAATACATAATGGATTTCAAAAAATTAATTACCACCATTACCCAATCATTACTACAAATCAACAATACAATACACCATTAGCAGCTCATCAACATAACAACACAAAAACATGTTCACTGTGTAGATTAACAGGGTATCATACTCTAGGTTATAAGGCATTAATGTAAGTTAACCTAGTTGTGCATTTGTTAGACTTTTTGAAATGTGAAAAGATCAGTCAAAGTAGGTTTCAAAATTGTGAGTGCGAGTAAATGTGGATAGTCCAATAGGATTAGCAAAGCAAACTAAAAAGCCAAGCCCATAAGCACTCATCTCACCCTATAAGTGCCCGTGATAAGTAACATAACTTTAGTGATTTATAATGACCATAGAGTATAATTACTTTTGAAATGCATTGTTTGATCATCAATTTAAAAGTTTTACTTGATCCCAAGCTTAATGTAATAGTTAGACAACACAATAAAGTTTGATTACTTGTTCACAATTTGTCTTTGCCAAATAATTTATCTAAGCGTGACCAAATGTAATTTCATAACTATTGGCTTTAACGGTTTTGTGCAAACAACTCTTAACCATCAAACATGGTCAAGTCTTTTGAGTTTTTCTTGTTGGTCCATGCATTATTCTTGGTTGTCCTCCTAAGCACAAGCTTTGTCATTGTAAGTTTGATCAATTCTACTTTCTTTGATGGTTTTGTCTTTTTTGCTTCCAATACCTCTCGACCAATAAAATGGCAGTCTTTATTGATTATAGGCTATGGTTTGATAACCTCTTCTGACTTGAGGAGAAATCTAGTAAATCTTCTTAAACTGGTGGCGGAGAATTTTGCAGGTGTCTTGACTAGGTTCTTTGTTGGAGAATTTTTTTCTTGAAATTTTTGCTAGAGTCATGTGAATCAAGGTCTTTGATGAAGCAAATTTTGTTGAAGTCTTCTTTATTGAAGTCTTCTTTGCTAAAGGCTTTTTGCCCACCTTTTTTTGTTGTGGTTTGCTCCCTTCTCTCATCAAACTATTTAAATAAAATGTAGATAGCATCAAAAACATGTAAAATACAACATAGAATGACAACTTTTGAATAAAACAGTAAGTATACTAACCTTCCTTTCCATACTTCATCTAGAGACTGCTGGTTAATCTCTTAAAAAACCTACAATATTTTTTAGAGATGTGTGTGGGATGTTAGCTACCATCTTTAGTATTTTTTCAAGAATCCAACCTTACCACAAGTAATTCAATTTGAATAGACATCATTACCAACTTTTGCTCAAAAGCGATCCTCTCTTTCATTAAACTGCTGCATTCGGAACATAAAAATACATGGTAGGGGTGATGAATTGTCCAACTCTTTGTATTCTACTTCCATTTTGGCTTTTTCGTAAGGTGGTAGATAAAATATTATTCATTCAACTTGATTTGAATAGTCCCTGATCCACCTAACATTCCTTTTACAAAAAATAGAACAATGCATTACTTCTGTTAAGCCTATATATTAGAGAAATTAATATGTAAATAAATGTGTAGCCATTGTTTTGAAATTTGTAATTGATATAATAACAATGTTGTTAATTAGTAGTATCACTTCAAGCTTTTATTTAGCGCTCTTCTTCTGTAGAGCTAGTTGCCATGCTTCGCTACGATCAATTTGACTTTCAAAAGAAATTCCAAACTCCTTCTTCAGAAAACAATACACAACATTATATATGTTAGTTTAAACAAAAAAATTAACTAACTTCAAGCACTTGAATTACTTACCAAAACATATATCATACCACTGTAACATGTATTGTTTAAATGGTACTTGTACTTTAGCATTGCTCGCTTCCTTTTTGCCTCTTCACCTTTTTCTTAAGACATATAAAATCAAATTAATAATCAAACAAATTCAAATTAATCGCAGATGAACTATGCATAAACTATAGAATAGTAGATAATGTGCATTAAATTCTAAAGATAACACTCCTTTAACAAATGCTTGTAAATGTGCCTTTATAATGTTTGGGTAATCAATAAAAGACAGTTTTAGATGCTTTTGATTCTCCTTGTGAGGAAGAACAAAGTCATGTGTCAAGTTCCACTCGAAATTTCCTTAAAGAAGCTCTATTGAACGCAACACTTGAGTTTTACTTTTTGAGTCAACTACAATTTTTTTTGCAAACAAAGTAAATTAGAAATTAATTTAGCCACGAGAAACTAATAACTACAAGTTTAACATTTAACTTCAAAGCTAACTAGATATGCATCTACAAAGTTTCCTTCAATGCAAGAGATACTTGTTTCTAATTGCCATAAATTATAGGCACATAATCTGTCACCAAAATGCTAATATAACTTCTCAAATCATTGGCACCAAAATCCATTGGAACACCAAAGTAATTGTATTTGACAACAATCTTCTTTGTCCTTTATCAGCTTCTAAATTTCCTTCTTTGTTGTTTGTCTTTTTTAAGGAATGTCATTTCAGCGTAAGTTAAACTCTTCAGTTTTAGTTGTCTCCTTAAACATACATGTAATGCATTGAAGCTACACAAATAACTTTAGCAACATAAAATTAAAATCCACACGCATTATCCAAAAAAAAAAAAAAAGGCAAGAAGCAAACAATACTTCAATATCCAACCACAACCAATTCATATCACACCTTTTGTGTGTTTGCCAATCACAAACAAACAAAACAACAACATCAAACATAGCTTCCAAATAATAAAGTCACAACAAGTAAAAACAGAAAACATATATAATTTAATATCCGACAACACAACCACTTCATGTTATTCGTTGTGTTCACAATTCACAATAAGCAAAAGCCAAAAACATATATAATTTAATATCCAACATATTTAATATAAATTCACCCAAGGTGACCAAAGAATAGCAAAGTGTTCAGAGAATAGATCAAAGAAAATAAGTAAAAAAAAATATACATGGTAACAATAACAATAGTGAAAATTTCTCTCCAATTAACAATTAAACGACTAAAAGATTGTAATGAAATAATGAAACAAAAAACATGCATGTAATTGTAACAACACTGTGAATGGTTAGTTCAATAAAAAATTTGCATCTATGACTATAAAAAAAATAACGTACACCAAACTGATTGATATATAAAGTAAAAAATACCCACATTTATAAAGCAATATGCACTTTGACAATAGAGAAAGCGTATATAGACTCCAACAAAATCAAACCCACTGATTAAAGTAACATCCGTTATGCAAATTAAAGTAATATACACCAAAAACCAACCAGTAAAGTAACATGTATTGTGCAAATTGACTCCTAAATCAAAATTAAGAACAAAAATATACCAGAGATTGGGTATCGAGTCAATCTAAAGTCAAAAAATAAAATCAACAAAAATATTTTGAACTCCCAACCCTAGAAATTGAAATACGAAATCAAAATTATAAAATAATGTACACTTGAAACAAATAAGGGAAAAACAAAGAATGCTATGTAGATGACTTACCTATGTAGATGATCTGATTTAGGTTGCTTGCAATTTGATTCAAAGTTAGATCTTACGCAAAAAAATTAAATATGGTAGATTTGAGCTGATTCAGAGTGTGAATGTGGTTGATTTGAGACAATTTTAGGTTATTGATAAACACAACTAAGTGTGGGGAAAAACAAAAGCAACTTAAAGAATGCTAGAAAAATAAAAGCTAAGTGTGACGCAATGTTAGTAATAAATTTCTAACTTCAAAATATTGAAATTCATGGAGTCCTTCAATGAATCGTATGTTGTGAAGTATCTGATGCAATGCCACCTGTAATAGAATAACATGAGGAATTTAAATATAAAAACAAAAACAAAAGTAATAAGCAAACAAATTGTTGTGTACTTTTATGCCTTGACTTCCTTACTCCTTGAGTAGAATTTTTATTCTTAGACTTGCATTTGAGTATCCTCCTCTTAGATTTATGAATAATTGTTGTGGTGATAGTTGTTGAACTATCTGAGAGGACTTACCACCACTTGGTTGTCACATTGAAAATAAAGTAATAAATAAATTTGTCATTGTTACATGACATTGAACAACTTTTATTGTTTTACCAACGTGATTCAATCTTCCTCTCCAATTCAATCTTACCCTTTTTATATATGGGCAGAGTTGATGGAAAAGGTCTTACTTGGTGATTATAGGCATAACAAAAGCTAAACCTAATATTAAAGGACCTACCAAATGTCATAAGCTCATTAGGTTCTCTTCTTATAAGCTTTCTAGCCTTATAACTTGTCTTCTCTTATCAGGAGGATTAATCATGATGCTTTCCCCTTTATCCCATGTGATATGATCAAGGATATAATTAATTATCACTATATAGGCGTTGAGGTTGGCTTCTTTTGTTGTAAAGAATGGAATTTACTTTTTAGGTTTGTGTCCAAGGTAGTTAATAAACGCCATTGCATAACTATATGGGAATCTTACCACTTCATAAAAGCCATAATAACATATTTTACTTTTAATGTCTATAATAAACCATAACATAAGTGTGTAAAACACATCTTTAACCTAGAAAACAGTGTCACCAAATGATTTGACGCTTAGTTTCCTACTCTCTCTCACTTATATCATCAAGTTGTTTCTTCAATCTAAGTACAATTGAAGATCACCATTCTTTCTTCCATTTATTAATCTCTTCATCAATTTGATTGTGGTTAATGATTGTGAAAGTGTGAGGTTGATTGCAAGATTTTTGGGAGAGATATATGATATAGGGTTAGCTAACCTAGAGTACATAAATTTCGGTGACCATTTATGATGAGCTGAGTGAGGAAGTTTTTGACGATGAGTTGTTGGCAATGGAGAAGTTTAAAACTTATGTTGTTGTGCATAAGGAATTTGTGAGAGCTGAGCTTATCATAGACATTCTATTGTTGGACATGATCAAAAGATATAACATAATGAAGTTGTATGACATGGAGATTGAAGTAGAGTATTTGCCTTTAGGGATTATCACCTCTAATGTACCAACTCAAATACATGAGGACCCTACCCCATATGTTTAAACACAACAAAAAGAAAGCATTTTGTGGGCCAAATAGAACGCCACATAGTAATACCTACAAGAGCATCCACAACAGCCCATACAATAGCCCACGCATCTAAACACACAACCCCTCGTACACCCTCAAATAGAATCCTATTTACAGCCCCACAAATCCAATAGATGCAACCCATAGCCCAGATAAACTATTAGAAGAACTAGAAGTTAACCTAACAACATTTGAGCCCACAACACCTAAGCCTTTAGAACATGAGCCCAAAACACCAAAAAATGAGGAAATGAATGGCAAACTAGAATACTATTAGTAATATATAAGATAGTTATGTTAGCTTATGTCTTAGTTAAAGCGCTTTAGAAAAGTTTATCCATGAAATTTTAGTACTTTTTACACCTCTTTTACTCTCTGATATTAGGGGAAGCGAACCCAATGATGAACGGTTAGTGCTAATGATAGTTCCTATTTTTTCATTGACAAACATATGTTTAAATTAAATTTATTAGCTTGCATTATATTGAAAATTACTTCCTCAATTCATTATGTTGCTTAAACTCTAATGATTCAGCTTATCCTATTGTTGATGGCGTTGGTTATTACTGATGCTGTAGCATATTCTATTATTGTTTATGTGAAAATTCAGAGATTTGAGGGATTTATTCATTCTTTCCTATTTTGTTGTTTTTTTCTTTTTTTTTTCCTTTAAGAGATTTGGTTGACCTATAGCCTTATTTTTCCTTATTAATTCCTGATTTTCAGGGATTGTCTAGTTTGCTACAAGAGGTTTATACCTCTATATATTCTAGTGCTTTTGTTTGATTAATATAATAAAAAAAGAGGGATTTTTCTTCTCTAAATCTTCATGGTATCAGAGCTAAAAATCTAAACCAGCCCCTCATGGTGAAACATGGTATGGCCTCAGACAAAGAAGTCTTAAGTTCTGAGGTAACCTCTAGAAGTGAGTTTGTAAATCCATCTCTCCCAAACAGTTCTGAAGGTGTTGTCTTGCCAATCACTGGTCATAAACTTAATGGCCAAAATTATCTCCAATGGTCTCAGTTCGTGATGATGTTCATATGTGGCAAGGGCAAAGATGACTACATCACAGATGTTGTTGCAGCACCACCTATGGAAGATCCGAAATACAAAGTCTGGAAGTCAGAAAACGGCATGGTTATGTCATGGCTAATTAATTCCATGACTAATGATGTTGGGGAAGATTTTATGTACTACGCAACAGCTAAGGAGATTTGGGATGTTGCCAGAGCTTCCTACTCCGACAAGGAAAACATATCTGAGCTATTTGAAATTAAAGGTTCAATTTATGACCTTCGACAAGGTGAACTTACTGTTACCCAATACTTTAATACCTTGAATAGATATTGGAAACAACTTGATTTATTTGAAGATTCTAAGGTGGGATGCCCAGAGTGTAATGCTAAATATAAAAAGTTTATTGAGAAGGAAAAAATCTTCAAGTTTCTATTAGGGCAAACAAAAAGCTAGATGAGGTGAGAGGAAGGATTATGGCAATTAAACCTTTGCCACCCATTCAAGATGTGTTTTCAGAGGTACGAAGGGAAGAAAGTAGGAAGAAAGTTATGCTTGGATCACAAAATCCATCATTGCCAAGCCTGAGTGACAGTTCTGCCCTTGCTGCCCATAATACCAATATGCAAACACTGATAACCATACTCGAAAAGGAGGAAGACCTTGGTGTGAGCATTGCAAAAAACCGGGTCACACCAAACAAAATTGTTGGAACCTTCAAGAAAAGCCACTTGATTGGAAACCACGAGAAAACCATGGTTACACAACTGCTGGACAAGGACAATTAGAGAAAAAAATTAGCCCATTCAGCCAAGAACAGCTTGAGGCTCTTCAGAAGATACTCAATCAGACCCTCAATTCCTCACAACTAGTTGTATCACAACCAAACTCCACTGAGAACAATATAGGTATTGGTTCAGTAGCACAACAAGGTAATTTCTCTACTGCCCTTGGAACCCATTCAGAAAACAATAACATCTGGATAGTTGATTCTGGAGCATCAGACCATATGACGGGTAACCTATCTCTTTTCCATGATTTCAAACCATGTTCTGAAAATTTTATGGTGAAGATTGCTGATGGTTCCTTAACTAAGGTGGCTGGAATAGGCTTATTGGTGTTATCCAAAAATATGATCTTAAAATCAGTTCTTTTGGTTCCAAATTTGGCTTGTAATTTATTATTCGTAAGCAAACTTACAAAGACTTGAGTTGTGTTACTAATATTTTCCCTACATACTGTGAATTTCAGGACTTGGAATCGGGAAGGATGATTGGCAATGCTAAGGAATGTATGGGACTCTATCTTTTAGAGGATTCACAACATTTTGATAAACAAACTCACAATGCAAGGGGTGTGTCATTTCCTGTTTTTCCTTCTTCCAGTAAAGAAAGTTCTATTCTGTTATGGCACTATAGATTAGGTCACGCAAATTTTTTTGTATTTGAAAAAGTTGTTTCCATATTTATTCAATAATATCAATCCCAAATTCTTGCAACGTGAGATTTGTTAATTATCCAAGCATGCAAGATCCAATTACCCTATTCAAGGTTATAAACCATCTCAACCTTTTTCTATCATTCATAGTGATATTTGAGGACCATCTAGAGTCAATAATATCTTAGGAAGTAGATGGTTTGTGTTATTCATCGATGATCATACTAGAGTAACATGGATTTATCTTATGAAAGAAAAGTCTGAAGCCAAATTCATCTTTCAAAACTTTCATACAATAGTACAAACACAATTCCAAACCAAAATTCAAGTGTTTCTATCCGACAATGCTAGAGAGTATTTTAACACTGTACTGGGTGATTATTTTCAAAATAATGGTATAATTCAACAAAGTTCATGTTTTGATACTCCTCAACAAAATGAGATTGCAGAGAGGAAAAATAGGCATTTACTTGAGGTTGCTAGATCTCTTATGTTTTCAATGAATGTTCCTAAGCACTTTTGGGGGGAAGCTGTGCTAACCGCAACCTATTTGATAAATAGAATGCCTTCTCGTGTTCTTCAGTTCCAAACACCATGCCAAACTTTACTTTCATGCTATCCTAACACTAGAATCATCAATACTTTACCTCTAAAAATTTTTGGTTGTACTGTGTTTGTACATGATCACTCTCAACATCAAAGCAAATTAGATCCTAAGGCTATTAAATGTATGTTTCTTGGTTACTCTCCTAGTAAAAAAGGTTATAAGTGTTATTCCCACATTACTCAAAAAATCTACACCACCATGGATGTAACCTTCTTTGAAACAGAACCTTATTTTCCAAAAATTCACATTAAGGGGTAGAAACTAACAATTCAAGTAATTCAAGAATGTGATTTTTAGCAAGACCCAAATGTCTCAATACTTCCTCAACCCAACCTAACCTCACACAAACTCACCAAAATACCCCAAAGCAATGAACCAGAAATAGTCAGCAATGAATCTGAACCAGAAACAGTCAGCAATGAACTTGAACCTAAAACAGTCAACAATGAACCTGGAAAAGCCTCAAAAACTCCAGCTCATGGCCTAAACCACACACTACCTACAACGACTTCCAAGTTACGTGTTTATTCAAGAAAGGAAAAACCTCAACTGGAGATAGAGCCTCATACATTGGTTGACCAGAACCAAGAATCCAACTCAGCTCCAAACAGTCCAGGTAATATAACAACTAAGTCTCCTATTTTATCTACTTCTAATGATGATCTAAATATTCCCATTGCTCTAAGAAAGGGCGTAAGGTCATGCACACAACATCCTATCACCAAGTTTATCTCATATGATGGTCTCTCCCCAAGCTTTCGTGATTTCACTACAAATATGACTATTGTTGATAAGGGTAGGTATCAGCATTTGGTAGTAAACTCATTTATTTATCTCATACCAGACCTGATATTGGATTTTCAGTGAGTGTTGTTAGTCAGTTTATGAACAACCCTAATGAGGAACATCTTGAAACAGTTTACAGAATTCTCAGGTACTTAAAAATGACCCCCGGGAAAGGCTTGGTTTTTAAGAAAGGAAACAGTAGAGTGATTGAAGTGCACTCTAATGCTGACTAGGCAGGGACAGTTACTGATAGGAGATCCACTACAAGGTACTGTACTTATGTTTGGGGGAATTTGGTGACTTGGAGGAGTAAGAAACAACCGGTGGTCGCTAGAAGTAGTGCAGAAGCTGAATATCGTGCTCTAGCCTTGAGTATATGTGAAGGAATGTGGTTGAAAAGATTGCTAAAGGAACTTGGAATTTTGATTACTAATTCTATGAAGGTGTGGTGTGACAATTTAGCAACAATTAGTATAGTGAAAAATCCAGGGCATCATGATCGCACCAAGCATGTTGAACTTGATCGACATTTCATTAAAGAGAAGATAGAGAAAGGAATATTTGAACTCGTTTACACCTCCACTAATTCTGAAGTTGCTGATGTGCTAACAAAGTCTTTGGCAAGAGTAAAGTTTGAAGACTTAGTTTCCAAGTTAGGAATGATTAATATCTATTCCTAACTTGAGGGGGAGTGTGGAAATTCAGAGATTTGAGGGATTTATTCATTCTTTCCTATTTTGTTGTTTTTTTCTGTTCTTTTTTTTCTTTAAGAGATTTGGTTGACCTATAGCCTTATTTTTCCTTATTAATTCCTGATTTTCAGGTATTGTCTAGTTTGCTATAAGAGGTTTACACCTCTATATATTCTGGTGCTTTTGTTTGGTAAATATAATAAAAAAAGAGGGATTTTTCTTCTCTAAATCTTCAGTTTATGTTGTGTTGAAATTGTTGCCAATTGCTGCTATTGTGGTTTATTGATGCAGCAGTGTAGTTCGTGGACACTATGCTTTTTACCATATATAGTGTTATATATTAATTATGTCAATCAACGATTGTAATATTCCATAATGGGACATGATAAAAAAATATGAAAAATTATTTTTATAGTTTTATTTTGAAAGGATTCATTGATACAAAATTTCAACAAATTATTTAAAAAAATGTCAGAACTATGATATTGCAAAAATTTTTAATATAGTATTAGTATTATCCTAATACAAAAGTTCTAATAACTAATTGATATCAATTTGACATGAATGAATAGTTGAAGGGAATTATCCAAAGAGAAAATGAAGAAGCACATATTCATCTAGGAAGATGATTGGGGCGCAGGCGTAAGGGTCTTAATGACACAATTAATAATTTGCTTTATTTGCAATTAGGCCTTGCTGTAGCCTCTTTACAGGTTATACTTCATTGGTAGCTCAACATAAGTACTCTTTTTTAATATTAGTATTATCCTTAAACAAAATGTAAAAGTCTCAATAATATACTGAAAGTATTGCCTAGATATGAAAATTAGCGTCATGTCATGTGCTGAAATTTGAAGTTTCTGACTCCATACGACACTTAAATTAGCTGTTGTGCACTGTCTAATAAGCATTTAAAACCCCAAGATCAATTTTTGATTGGTGTGTGTTTAATTTGACTATGAGATATGTCAAATTGGTGCTTGAAATGGAGAAGAGAAATGGACAAGAGATGCTGCAAAGTGGAAGAGAAAATGTGGATTCTTCCTTATACAATTACACTTTACATATATATATTTACAAATGGGTGGCCATGATTTAATTACACAAGAGCACTATCAATGGTCAAGATTAATTTATGTACAAATTTTTACACAAATGTACAAATATCCTACCTATCACCACTAACTCTAATTTGAGCCTATTGGGGTCACAAGACTTATCAAGCTATGTTAGGTTTCTAAGCTCCCTCATGTTTTGAGCAACTTGCTTATCCCTTGTGCTTGATGTGGGCTTGCCCAAATGATGCTTGAGGTGGTTGCTTCCAAGGGTCATTGGCATGCTCAACATTGGTTGCTGAGGTAGGAAGTCAGTCACACTCCATCATGCCTCACTCACCCTCGCACGCCTCTCGTAACTTCCATTTTGTTTGCAGCCTTGTTCTCACGTGGGTAATATTCATCCATGAACAATTACTCTCGTTCGAATGGACATGTGAGTTCGAAACTTGAGCATGTTGGTTCTACAAGTTGTGTGCTCTCTTCCCCTTGCAAGTGTGATGATGCCACACACGTTTTGGCAACTCGTGAAAGTTAGCATTTACTATGGGCTTTCTAGATGGATTTGAATAAAACATATTACTAATACTAATTAAGTTGATGTCACTAATAACCATATTTCTAGTAGTGTGTGCTTTGGAAGCCAGTTTCTTTCTAATTGTTTCGCTTATTTTCATTTTTCTTTGTCAATTTAGAGATTTGCACTGTTTTGTTGTGTGGACGTTACTTGCACTCATCTTTTATTGAGAATTTGTTATAGATTGTGTTGTCAAATATGATTTTGACGATAGGAGGAGCTTGATGGAAATTCATTGAACTGTCATTGTAGCAGTTGTTTTATGTATGCTTAAACAACTGAAAATGTTCAACTCTATCATGATTCTTCTAGAGCTTGGTATTCTTATTCTGCACTATACTACACAGGAAATCCGCAACAACAGTGAAAGGCAAAGCAGGATTAAAGATTCTCACAGTATTGATGGAAAGGTGACGACATTTAGCACTGATTAATGCAGACATGGAAAATGCTCTGGACAAGCGAAAAAGATCAAGATCAGGAACAAGATTTAGATAACAATAGAGCCCACTTGAGTGATGTGATTAGACAACGTTATCCGAGTTTGTTAGACTTCTCAAAAAAGTAAATGTCTTTTCCTTCCTTAATCTATTTACCGCAAACTGGTTTATGTCATTTGTGTTTCCACTCTATTGGTTCTCTCTAAGCACGTGAAAGTGTTGGATTCTCGTACAAAAACGCAGAAGGCAACACCATGCAAGCCTGTTGTTAATGGAAGAAGAAAAACAAATGAATGAATGAGTTGGTTGACCATAGTAAAGGTGTGGAGCATTATCTCTCTCACACATATATCATTAAACACTTGAAAATTCTGAGCTGCGTTTTTATCAAACGCATATGATGGTTCACTGGAAAAGTTTTTTATCAATAATGACTATGATTGAAGTCAAAAGTATTGTCAGTAATTCCATTTATGTAGCTATGATAAAATCAATAATGGCGGTAAATGGCTTGTCCAATGATTATGTTAGAAGAATGGATAAATACTTCCTTTGCTTTAGCAGATCAGATCATTTAGAAGCAAATGTGATCGCTTGGAAAACAGCCAACACAAACAACAAATTTGTGCTGTAATTTCTTTCGTTTATCACATTCCTTCTTACTTTCAGAGGTTGGGTTATTGGTTCATATCAATAATAGAAAGCCCCAATTAGGAGTTGGATATTCGGTAGCCCAAAGCTTGGGCAACCCAAATTTGGAGTTGGATATTAGGTAGCCCAAAGCGTGTGCAGCAAAAAGTGTGGACAGACACAGATAATATCTCTTTTTAAAATCGACAAATTGTTTATAGAGGTGGCCTGGGCTTTTCTTTGGTTTGGTAAGGTTTTTAATAGACCTGACAAAAGAATCTCGTGGTTCGGTTTTTGGAAAAAATAACCCAATCCAATCAAAATAATGCATAAAAACGAATCGATTTGAACCGTCTTGTAATTAAATTAATAATTTTTTTAGCCTATTTGAAAATTGGTCCGAACGCACAGGGATCAGTTTTTGATTTTGTTCGATGTGAATGCCGTTAATATTTTTTTTAATTTTTTATTTTTTTTAAGCAATTAATTTTTTTTAATTTTTATATTAAAAGTCATTAATTTTTTATCACTAATTTGAAAAAAATAAAAATATTAAAATAATTTATTTAATATTAAATTTTTTACAATTTTATATATTGAAGTTCATTAATTTGATACAATTAAAAAAACTAAATCCAAAAAATTAATTTTTAACATTATTCAATCAACTAAATTAAATTGAACCGAATTGTTAAATTTTACTCGATTCTAGTACTTTAATTTGTTTCTTTATCATATAATAATTCACTGATAAATATGACTTTTGAATGAATATAATATTTTTAACATTAAAATAAAAACTTGAAAAAATTTTAAAGAAACTTTGTTTGTAACCAAAAATTATATTAGCAAAAGTAAGGCTATAATAGGTAAGAAGTGACAATTCTATCACTAAATTAAATACATAGTATATCCTAATATTAGTGTTAAAAACAAATGGGACATTTCATGTGTCAAATATTTTCCTACATACAAATAGGTGTGGACTATGAAGTCGCATCCAACCTAGTAAGCATCAACATTCCTATAACGTATTTCCACCATGCTACAAATTTAAATTCACATCCTCCAACATGTCCACAAATAAACATCTTAGTTCATATTCTATAACAAATTTCAACAAGCTCAACCAAATTATTGGTACTAATAGTTAACTGTTTCCTTCATCGCAAGAACTAACAGTTTTAATGGATGTAAAATTGAAGGTTCTGCAACTTGAATCTACAAAATATTAACCAGATAGCATCAATATGGACTAAGAGAAATTAGTAAAGGATTGGCATAATCAAGTACTTTCCCAAAAACCAATCATTTTTCAAGTTCAAATTATGAATCCAAAATTGGAAAAACAAAGTATGAAAGGAGTACCTATACTATTGCTACCAGTGATAAGAAAGTTGACTTGTAAATTAACAAAACAAAGAACATGAAAACAAAATAGAGTTACAAATAAATAAAAATCTACAGACAAACAAGGCCTTAACCAAACCCCCACTCCTTATAAGTACAATGAATGCGACTTCTTAAATCTGTAAAAGCAATTAGTCAATGTTTAAGATATTAAATCCAGGTTAACTCTCCAACCAATGAAAAGTCAATTTTATCATATTCTACCTTTAATTAGGCTGATATTTCCTATATTCAGATTTGTCCTAGTTGTATAATTATTACGCAATTATTCTAGATGGTATATATATTTAACAGTGTAGAATGTAAAAATATCAATTACTAGAGACATTCATTCAATGTTCCACTATTAAAAGTGCATTATAGGTATTGACCCTGGCCTTGAAGCGAGAGGTCCTCATGAATTTGGGGTCCGTGTCACTCAACAAAAACCCTTCAATTATTTATCCTAGGAATGATTGAACAGGTATATCACATCTGGAAGTTGGAGAAATAATTCTACTGCCCATCAGCATGAGCATAAGATGTTATACAAAAAGGGATAGCAACAGCTTAAATATCATTTTATCACAAGGAGTGATATTGTTTAAATAGATAAAGGAATGCAGAAAAGATTAAACTAGAAAGCAGAAAAATTTTTTTTGATACTGGCAAGTTAAAGATGGGATCCTTGAAGATCTCATTAGTAGACAGAAAACTAAGTTGAGATTAGGTCCTTTCAACTTAGCAAATAAAGACTTCTTGATCTTTCTTGTCTAATTTATAGAATTACCTTCAAAGTTCATACAGTCTTCTAATACAGCAGATTTTTAGGTAAAAGCCCAGCTTTGTACAATAAAGCGGAAAAAAAAACCGGAAACCGTCGAGCATTTCAAGCACATACAAACATACTCAGAGGCAGGAATCCACAGTTCATGTTATCGAAATATTCTTGATAACAAATTTTTACAGTTAAAAGGCAGCCAAAGAGAGTAGATCCTCCAAGTTACAATTACTAGCACACATGACAAATGAACAAAGATTAAGGCAGAAGTAAAAAGAATATGTTATCAATTATAATAATCAAAAGCCTGGTCATTTAATGGCATGCAAAAAGTTACACATTTGTAGCACAATTTTCCTTGGAATCTAATATGATAACATCAATTTCATCATAGCTGAAAAACTCAGAACTCCAGCATAAACAGATACAGATGACACTACATGGAAATGAATAATTGAGAAGAATAGCAGAATTCCCATATAAATGACACTGAGTGACAAAACATACATATGAAAGTTTACTTGACTTCTCTGAAAACAGATCCATAAGTGCACATAGTAAAGTGAGTTCTGATGGTGCTACAAAATACCTAGACTCGTTATTAGAGATATAATGAATAAATTCAAGACTCATGATAACCCTGGTAAATACATGAATTTTGTAGACAAACAAAACCCAATCAATCACCAAGCAAACCAAATTAAACCAAAAGAAACAAATCAATCATTGTAGACAAAAATATTCAAAGTAGCACCAACCACGCCTCTGCTTTCAATTTTATAATGAATATAGAGGGTCCTCTATATTCCTACATTAGAAGTAAAAGGTGATGACAAATTTAGTACACAAACTTTCAAGGCTACATTTGGAAATTAATGGAAAAAATAAACAGGTTTCAAACAGTCATTTTATTCAATGCACATACGGAGATAAGAATTTGAAAAATATTAACTAACCTTCCTGTGTAAATTGCTGAAACCAAGAGCAAATAGCTGGAAGAGGGCAGAAACATGGCAACATGGACACAACAAATCATCTTAACAAAGGAGCAAACTGTAATTTAGCAGCAACCAATGTGAAGGTCTAAAGGTTTTAGACCTTCACATTGGTCACCATTAAAATATTAAGCTTTTAATAGTATTTGAACGTATTTATTCTTTTCTTCCTCTACACTGCACATACTAAAATCAGGTTGAACGTATTCACAGTCAAAAAAACCATGTCAATTATCAACTTGTATTTGAAGAACTTACAGTCAAACAGGGCCTCTAACAACCTTATAACATATTGTCTCATCTACCACTGGGCACCAAAGGGCTTTAAATATAATTAGCACATATGTGGAAGTGGGTTTAGATTAAATTTTAGTTTCCTTGAAATAAAGTTGGTGGATACACATAATACTGATGTACTTGGAATGATTCATAACACGATGATAAAGATAATGTCATTGTTTTGGGAAAAAGGGTTGCTGGCCTAAAACTAAAAGCACAGTTAACTGTCCTCTTAACAGATTCTGATATATTTATAGTTCAAGTACCTTTGAGAATGAACACTTACCATGCTTCCGATATATTTAAATAGTGTAATTTTCATGAGAATGAACGCTTACCTCAGACATCATTCAAAGCACAATAAATAGTCCAAGTGGTCGACAAAGTCCAAAAGGAAATTGCAGGAAATTGCACATCATGTTACATTAGAAGCAAGTCTGGATTCTGTAATTGAACATCTATTGAATCTTGCTCAAGGATGAAAAAGCAGCGACAACATGCCACATCAACCACATCATGTTGATGTGACCAGCTATTTCACTGTCTGAAGTATTAGAGTCAACGACTAGTTCCGAAGTCTGAAGTTTTGCTCTAAAATAAACGACTAAGCAAAGCAGGAATTACATATATCATATATATTTGTAGTCAAACAAAAGAAATTTGTAGTTAAACAAGAATAAGACAGACCTTTCGACATGTTTCATCTTAATTTGAACGTTCGCCAACACGCTCTCCCTGAAAAATTGCCTTACATATAACTGAAAATTTTCATTGTAATTTTCAACAATGATTGTAAAATCAAAGAGAACAGAGAGGACAATGAAACCTTGGTATCAAAGTCGATTGGAAAAAGTGACAAACAAGTCAATTTCACAAGCAATCATATATTCGACATGTTGTGATCGTAATGTCCATTGTTTTATACATTTCGACTACTCCCAAACTGTCTCCACCAGGAGGAAATTCCTCTTGAGCTCATTTAATACATCTTCTTTGAACAACACAAACAAGAACTTAAATTTATTGGGTAAATTGTTGAAAATTGGAAAAAAGGAGATATACAGATGACCAAAATGATTTGGTCATCTAATTTATAATTCCCTGTTTAAAACAGCAGTGTCATCATCAAATAGCACCGATGCTAAGGTTTCTTAATCAAAACCAAGCTGACTTTCTTTTTTGTGCCACTAGAGATTTTTCATATTTTGATTGGTGGAATCTAGATGGGGAAGAGTTCAAAAACACATCTATACACAAATATAATAAACTTCTTTATAGCATATGTAAGGCAGAATAATTTAATTAATACTATCTGAGGCCTTTTCTGTACATAAGTTTTGCCAAAATATGAAAAATCTCTAGTGGAACATACACATTCAGAAAAATATGCTTCATAGATTGAAAAAATATGATCAGCATGAATAATAAAAAAATAAGAATAAAAAAATTAATAATGCAAAGTATGAAATATAACGTAATTTTGATATTTGAATGCATCCATCTAAGGTAAGAAACACAGTACTACAACAAATATTGATTCCACACATGAAAATGATCCTCATCCTGAAATTGTGAAGTTCAAATATCCTACCTCAGAATATATTTATCAATAACAATTTAAAAATTGGCAGCACATCTATTTTATTTTTCCTCTCCCAACTATTTAAAATCCTCGAAGAAGTTCAACCATGGCATGTAATTAAGAAGCTAGTGAATCAAAATTTACAATTGAAAGGCTTATTTTTTAGCTGCTTATATCACGAAATATATATGATACATCTACATAAAAAACTATCATCACATGAAACAACAATATGTATGCTCAAGTGAATTGTGAAAATGATTAACTTCAAGCAGGATCCAAAATTCACAAAGCAATTTAATCTGCAGGTCATATATATTATAACGGTGAAGAAAAGTATGGTTAGAAATGACAGAAATGGTCAATCAATTGAAATCTTGTATATGAATTTTATAAGTCTTCCAAATAAAATCGCAATACAGCAGTACCATCAGACCACTTGTTGCACAGAAATCTGGAATCAATATACAAAGCCAGTTCACACAATAAACAGAATACACTGAAACAAAGTGAAGAAACCTAAATTCTTAAACTTGCAGTATATTTAACCATAACAAATAAAAACCCCAAAAGAAAAGAATATGCAACCATAAATATAAAAATGAAGAAATGTTTAGCTAACGCACGTGGAATATGCTCCAACAATGCCTTTAACTGCCTTGAAACCCAACTTGCACAATCCATATGAATTGAGCAAATCTGAAAAATCAAATAATCAATGTTTAATTATGAATTAAGGTATTAAATTCAAATTGAGCTTACCTCTCAAATAAAACGCTTCAGGAAGGTATGCAAATTAGAAAATGTTCGAAATTATAGGTCTAAAATTATAAAACAAGACCAAATCAGAACAATCACATTTCCTACCAAATTCTATCAAAACTACATGCATCCTAACACTTTATTGCACACATGCCAAAAGACAAGTTGAACACATTTCACAAAGTCGCATAAAAACCATGTATTTACATAGGTCACCAAAAAGACCTGCCATGCTCTACAAGAAAGACCATACAGTTCTCTAACAATAACTTATTGTCTCAGATACCACAAGGCACTCATATCTTTGTCATCTGGGACTGTAATGTGCATTGTTTATATATGACTCCAACTTCCAAATTGTCTCCACCAGGTTTGTAGTACATTGTTGAGATAGGTTGGAACGCTTTACTTGATAACTCGTAGGAGCACAACTTATGTTACAAATTCAAAATTGTTAAACATTGAATCAGAGATTTTAATGGGCTAATATTTAAGGTATATCGAAAAAACATTTTTTGAATTTTTTGTGAGATAGTTAACCATCCATTTAAAGAGTAAAGTGTATGAAAAAGTTTGATTATCTAGTATGATCAAAGTAAATAAGCACAGGAATGAAAAGAAATCAAGAAATTAAGTACTTTAATTTTGCTTTGTAGAGCACCGAACATGGTATTGTAGTTGTCGGGATGATAATTTTCTGCCAGTCAAAAAGAGAAGGAAGATAAAATACTGGCCAACCCATATAACTACTAGAAAGCTGTTAAATGAAAGCAAGTCTCTGTTAGGCAATGAAACAGGGGAAGAAGAAAAAAAAGGAAGACATGAATTTTCAGGAGTCATAGAAATTACCAGAATGCTACACTAAGTATCTAAAGATATATTGTAACTGTTATAACAGAGGACAAATATCAATAAAGATCACAACTTACAATTGCGCTGGATGACAGCGGTACCATTTCATAGCCTACTTACTTCTACAGCAGCGGGAGGTCATTTGCCTGCCTGATGGTTTTAGAACCAAATAATCATGATACCCTTTAGCTTCTAAGAAATCAACTAAGCTCAAAATAGGTTGAGGTAGTTGAAGATGAGAGTTCTGGACATCAGATACGGCATCTTTCATACCTAATTTGTAACTGATATGACATCAGGAAAACATGACTTTATTGAAGTAATTGACTGCTAGAACAGGTGGAATACATAATTAATTGTTGGCATACATTACTTTGGCAAATAGAGTATGTCCTACCGGTAGTCCCATTCACAATTAATTTCACCCTCTCAAACTATTTTAAGGGCATAACTAACATTGGCAAAAGCATCATGTCTTCTTTCCTTGCTGTCTAAGGTGATCAAATCTCAGTAGAGAACAAAGAGAATCAATTCTGCCGCAATCTGCATTAACCACGCAATAATTAAAATCAACTGTTTCCACTGCTTGCATCTAAAACTACACAAGTAAACGAAATGCTGTTAATCCGAGCAAAAAATCATATCAGAAATGAAATTGCCAATCCCTTTATATTTAATAAATTATCTGGTAGTTTTGGTAAATATTTAACAGTTTTCTAGTAATTGAAAAATAAAATCTTATTTCACCGCTTATTAGTATCTGGTAGATTTTGGTAAATATTTATTACACTATTGATGACATTGAGACCAAAAATTACTGTATTAGGTACAATCTGGAATTCCAATTTTTAGGATATAACACATTATTAATTCATCTCCCACAACACAAGCATTTACGTTACATAGCAACAGAGCACACCTCCTTCATCGCAAATAAATAATCTTAGGTATGACATTCACAGCGCTTTCACTTTTTCAATTTTTTTTTTTTATTTGGTTATTCCTTTTTTTACTTTCATGTATAAAAATAGTCAACTGCTAGTATCACAATTTTGTCAATATACGTAATTTAATTAGAAATAAACTGAATAACAACTTTCTGTTTTATAGTTAGTCATCACAAAGTACTTTTTTGCTGCAGGCATTTTATTCCTTTGAACTTTACAATTACAGCAGATTTGATGTTCTGTACATAGACAATTGGCTACTACATCATCTTAGCAATCTCTGCCAATTTATGTGCATTGAGATGCCGGGAAACCCATTTTATCTTCGTTTCGTTTGCATTCTATTAACCTGGTTTGCAAAAGCATTTCCCTGAAAGTTGGTTGAGTCTCTCAAGCAGACATTCCCATTTTAGTTCACAACACAAGTGCAATCAAACGTGTCCAGTTACCAATTACCACGAAGTGTTGAAGATTTACCGAAATCGTACCTCATTTTTGTCAGATTTCACCAAGATCTGAAGACGGTCCCTAGTCGTCCGGTGTTGAAGCAAGAATAAAAGTTCTGATTTGAGTTGACAAAAATATCTCCACCGGTTGCATTCAGCGCTGCAGATACTGTGGAATCAAATCTTTCTGTTTACTTATAAATGACAACAAAGCACTAATCTCTGGCATAGAATTGCATGTCTAGGTCTAGAAGTAGAGTTTGCTGCATCTTCTTCTTTTATGTTTTAGGGGCGTTTCGTTTCATCGCAGAGAATGAAATTTTGTTTTAGAGGGAAAAGACTAAAAAAGTGGCGCGGATTGAGGCCAGAAGGGTGTTTTTCTATTTCGGATAATAACAATTGAAGGTAGACTTCGGTAATGTCCACAAACGAAACCCTGATATGACGTGATGGGGACTTATTTGTTGTAAAAGTACAATACGCTGTTGTTATTTGTATTTTTAAAAATTAAAGGGACTTAACAGAGACAATATTCCTCTTCAATTTCCCTTAAAACGGTGAGTTTTGGGGCATAGGCGGGTACCCTATCTCCGGCACCAAGTGGAAAGGCGAAAAAACTTTGAAAGTACATAACTTTATGCTCGGAGGTCCGATTGAGGCGATTTTTTTTTTTAAATTGCATAACTTTTCGAGGAGAATGCAGTGGGCAAGTTCCGAAGGAGCTTGGAACTTTTTCCGAGCCCTAAATTTGCTTTTTTCTAACATTTCAATGCATTTTTTAGGTTTTCGATATTTTTGTCCTACATTTTCTAACCCTAATGACATTTAAATTTGGAATCAATCGGTAAAATCGGCAATTTTAATGTCCAATTACAGTACAAAATGGATAAATTGTGATAACGGAATTTGTTTGGAATCTTAAAACGTATTATAAAGATAAGTTGTAGATCCTTTTTCATTGTTGTATATATAATTCAATGGTAAATGTTTTGTTTACATTTCTTCTTCGTCAAGGGTTCAAGCCACAAGTAGTGCATATATTATTTTCTCCATAATTATTACATATATTATTTTCCTACTTAAATGAATGAATTGTTAAAATTCTTTATAATTTAATAAAGATGAACACAAATCATATTATTGTATTTGTTTGAAACCTTCGAATTCCTTCACGTGGGTAAGCAACACAGGATACCGAACGAACCCGCAAGGCAAGAGAAGCGCTTGGGGAATGACTGAAGCGGACGGAGCGTCGACAGTTCGATGCACAAGCACGGAGCCTGCCAACCCACGCCATCCAATCACCACTCACACGCCCGTTGCGTTCACTTGGCAGCAGCCAAGCCTAACGAACCACGACCCCGAGGCAAGCGCCATCAGGGCTGCGGAAGCGTCGAGCTAGGCCGCGCCAGCACCGCTGGACGTGACAGAAAGATAGGTGCAACCCACGGTGGTGCCCACCACACGTCGGAACATACGCGCCGTCGTGTGTGGGCATGGGCAACAGCAAGGCTCGGCCAAGGAAGGCCCCAAGGGGCACGATGCATGGCCAGGCCACTGAGGACCCCCAAGGGTGAGCTGCACCTGCCCACCTATAAGAGGTTTCCGCAACTTTTTGGACCTGGCACCATGAGACATCAGCATGCTTGAGCTGTCACACCCCCCTCTAAAAAAAACTTGTAGAGGGGGGGGGTATATTGAGCTGATTTTTTGCATGGGGGTAGAGAAAAAAGGGATTGGTACAATTGAAGAAGACTTGGCACAAACCGGAGCACGGTCGGTAATTTTTTTATTAACCGTGAACGGTAAAAAAGGGCGAAAACGGTAAAAATCGTAAAAAAAAAAAACGGCTCAAAGTGGGGGGAACTCGTCGTGGTCGGGTTCAAAGAGGTTCAAAGTGAATTATGAAATGATTTAACGGAGAATGGCACGGTGAAAATGAAAAAAGTTGCGGCAAAAACTTTTCGACGAGGGCTGGAGCGGTGAATAGTGAATTTTTTTTTTTTTATTTAAAAAATTTGTGTT
>CM040442.1:18818503-18892512 GCA_022749755.1 Azadirachta indica
CATCAGAAAACCCTCACAAATGCTTTGTCTTATTCAAGTTTGCAAATGATTTAGGAAGTGGTCCTGATATTTGATTCTGATCAATTTGTATTCTGTCCAACTTTGGAAGAAAACCAAGCTCTTCAGGTAAAGAACCTGTCAAGTGGTTTCCATTCAGGAGCCTGGAAACAAAGAATATCACATATTACTTTACAACCAAGCAATGAAGCTCCCACAATGTCAGAATGTGAACATGATACCAAAAAACAGAATCAAATCAATTTTACCCAAACATTTTAACTCACATACCGCATGCACCTAATAACCTAGAAGCTTATGAGTGCACAATAATGCAATACATAGATGTCTAATGTCTCATCATAGACATAAATAAAACAAAATTATAAAAAGTATTGAGCATTCAGTCTGGCCAGCAGAAAGCACCCCAACTTACAAGAGTTCCAGAGATTTGATATTTCCTATCTCCTTGGGTATACTCCCACTTATGTTGTTCCACATGAAATCCCTTTACAACCACGGATTGAACACATCAGAAGGGGAACCAAATAATATGGAATAGTTGGATCTGGACGGAAATTAACAGATCTTCCACAATACTGAGCCAACAAAAAATTTAGAGTCTAAAATAGATAGAAATTCTTTCATTATAAGGTAGCTTTCATAATGTATTGAGTCTCACAATATTTGCAAATATGATAAGCGGCCAAGCTCTGGTGACAATGTTCCAGAGAGATTCATGTTTAGGAGTTGCCTGCAAAGAACACAACGGCAAAGAAAATTAAAATGCTAAAGAGTAATCAGTATGTAAGTTGAATTGAAGTAGATTCAAAAAGCATGTAAAAAAGTAATTAATTAATTAATTCCTAAAATGATGGAATGATTTTTAAACTCTTTTAGATATGTTGGTGAAGATTCCTTGCAGAAATTGAGCCCCTTGCAGTTTTGAATATCTAATAAACTTTTTCCTTTAATATTAACTGCATTCACCAGAACCAGGATTATTTTCAAGATACCAAACTTGACATACAGTATGCAAAGTGACAGAGAATACATCAAAAGTAGTTATGTTTTTATTATGCTCCTAGGTTAAACAAATAAAAATTAGGAAAGGATAAAATCATACAATTCTCTAACATGCAGATAGCCATCATCCTGTGTTGTATTGAAGCACAAAACTCCAGTCCAATTCGATGAACATGGGTCCCCACGATTCCAATTACTCAAATTCTTATTGATATCAACCAAACTTTTCTTGATGTTACGCAATGCCGTCACTGCAAATTGATAAAATCCTAATCAGCGGGAAAAATGAAAAAGAAAAAAGTTGATAAATTTCATTACTTTTTTTGGCGCTACATTGCCTGTACCAACGCGTCCACATCCAATCCAAGAAAAACTGTACTTCCGATATCATTCAATAAATCAACATGTACACTATCAAACAACTAGAGAACAAAACTTTACCTTCTATTCTGCAGAGAAACAATAAGTTCCCTAGATATAGTCAAACTGAAATTAACTTCTCTTGGAAATCTTAAGCTACCATAACATTTTGTTTAAAAGTAATCCCGACAAACATAAGAGTAAAGTTGCTGGTCTTATGTAAAGTTGCTGGTGAGAACTTGTAAACAAGTTACTAGAGACAAAAGACAAGAAACAACTGGAAATTGAAGCAAAATCACCTTCAACCGGGTCGGTTATGAAATCATCCTGTGCTCCAACAAGTATTGAAGAGCTACATAAGCACAAGAGCAAGAACAAAATAACTGCGCAGGTTGAAGCTTTTGATGAAAACATCTGAAGCAAGCAGAATTCACTTGAATTCCAAAACAGTTTTGATCCCACAACCCACTGATCCTTGTAAAATCCGAAAACACTACCTGAAAACAGGAAACAAGGACAACAAATTTGTCATATTACATTGAAAGACAGACCCATATTTGAATTTATATATGAAAAGGAAAGACAAAATAAGAACAAAAACCTCCAAGCTCACTTTCAAACAAATGAATAAAGACAACAGAAAATTCTGCATACAAAACAGCCAGAAACGCTGTAAACTAAATAGAGAGCGTAAACTAAACAGCAGTTAATAATGGTGAAGTTGAGAGCAATGGAGGAAAACTGTAAATTACCTTTCTGACCAAGTCGCGATGACGAATGCAACAAGAACACATATCGATCATGATTAATTGATTATACCCACCTTTTTATTAAATTATTATTTATGAGAAAATCAAAATAAATGTTATTTTTATTACAATAAGAACCAGAAACGGAAGTTTCGCTTTCCTTTGTTGATGGGTACGGCGGTATTGACTTTCCAGGCAAAATTGAGGGAAAGAGACAGGCTCAACCACCCCATGACTGCGTCTGCTACCGCTGGAGAAATCAAACGGGTGCTTGAAATGGTGGTTAGCTAAATATCATTGATAACCCTTTTAAGTTTACTGTATTGCAATACAATATCTTTTATTTCAAAACTCCCCACCAACCAAAGTTAATTTATTAGTTTGATTATTTTTTGTATTAAGGTAGTTGGTACTCTTCCCACTTGGCCACACTCCTTCCAAGTTGGGTACGAGAGTCAAATTTACTTTTTGATTAAAATTTGAGATTTCTTCTTTAATAACATATAAATTTTTTAAATACTAAATAAAAATTTGATTAATGTTATGATAGTGATTGAAATAATGAAGGTACAATAGAGTTTGAAGAGCCTAAACTCTATGTTAGGGACAAAAACTTTTAATATTTGTATATTGCGATATTTATAATTTTTTAATGCTATTTAACAAAGTCAATAACAATATCTCGTAACATATATCCGTTCATACCAATAAAAATTTGTTCAAAATTATTTTTCAAGAGATAATATGTAAAAACATCTTTAACAATAAGATAATTTAAAATCAAAAGTGAGTTCTAATTTGATTAGTAAAAGTTACAACTAAGATTAAACGAACCAAAAAGTCTATGGTTTTACTTTTCATAGATTTGGTACTTATAGATAATTTTAATAACTACAAGGATAGGTGTATAAACAAATAATTCAGGCATTAATTTCATTGGCTTGAATTGAGTCCAATTCTTTGGACATATATGTATGTATATATATATATATATATATTATATTTGTTTTGTTACCATAGGCTAATTAAAGTTGTCAACCTTATACAAGCAAGTAATTAAAGTAACCAAGACCTAGTCTATTTACTCCTATAAATGATATTATATTATACACAACATTAATAAAGGTATGTTTTGTACTTGGGCCATGTGGAATACATGAGAAAAATAATGGAAAGGAGAAAGGAATAACATTCTTTTATTTGACTGAAATAACTATTGTAAAGAGAAAAGGAAAGTAGACATTCAAGACTTTAAATTTTGGTTAATAGATAGATTAATTTTAATAATTTTAAAAATACTCATAAAAATTTTAATTTATTAACAAATAATAATTATATCTCTATCAATAATAATTATTTAACAAAAAAATAATTATTAAACATTTAAATTTTACTAAAATATATTAATAAAAAATGATAATATTATTTTCTAGTATATTAACAATATAATATTTATCGACATTTTATATATTCCTATATTTTCTAAATAATAAAATAATATTTATTACTATATTATAAATAAATTATAAATTTGTTTATCTTATAATATATTAACAATTCAATATTAGTTAAGTATTACAAAATAAATAAAATAAATAATAAATAAATATTAATCTATAAATAAATATTCTATAGTACAAATTTATATTTATATTATAATTTATATTTATGTATAACTAAACCTGTTAATGTACTATTTATTAATATATTATTTTTTAAAATTTTTGAAGATTTAATAAATATTTTTGTTAAGTAGCTATGGTGGATAGGGATATAATCATCATTTTTGGAATTTTATGAGTATTTTTAAAATTATTAAGACTAATCTATCCATTAATTCAAATCTTAGGGACTTGTATGTCTTTTTCTCATTTAGAAATTAGTTGTATTATTTAATAAAATTTTAATTATTTATTTAATTTTATATAAATTAAAATTTTAACATTAAATCATCATCATATTTAAAAATTTATTGTCATAATTTAAACAACTAAACATAGTAATCTTCATGCATCATCCATTCCTCCCTTAATTATTTTGTCCAAATATAATCTTAAATTTTAACTTTTTACCCACCTTTCTTCTTGTTTATATGATACTTATTATACTACTTGTATGCTCTTTTAACCTGATATATTTATTTAAAGTTTAAATAAATTAAATATTATTTTTTATTATTTTAGTTAATTTAGATCAAATTGATGTTAAAACTATTTTTTTTTAACTTGTATTAGATCATATTAGATCTTTTATTTTTGTCATTAAAGTGTGTTGGAGTTCACATATAATAAATATAAGGTTGTAGCCAAAAATAAAAAAGTTAAGGGGGTAGAGGACAAAAAGATTTAAAAATAAAGTTAGTTAGTGAAAGTTTTAAAACACTTACTAAATTAAAAAAGATAAATTATAAGTTTTCAAAGTTTTAGAGGTTAAAAAGTAAATAAATATATTTTAGAGTCCAAAAATTAAATAATTCATGTATAAGTATGAGAATTTTATATAAAAGGTATGATTCATTAATGACCTCAAATATAGATAGCAATAAATGTGCTCTTTTCTCCAAAATCTTGATAAAATTTTGATCATATTATAACAATTATGATTGATCAAATTTAATAACGTTTATAAAAATTCAATATGAAAATTATTAATCATAAGTGAACAATGAACCTTTATTTATATTTTTATATTCTTTAGTTATCACAAAATCAAATCTAATTATGGTTAATGCTTTGCATAGTATAAAAATAAAATATAAAAAGTTATAATAATAAATATTTTATTATCACAGTGTTAAAGATAGTTCTACTATTTATTTTATTTTATCAAATTTTAAAATTTTAATAGTTATTTTTTCTAAGTAACTACCATTGTATGAGGTAGTAATCATCATTTTTAATAAATGGAGATTTAAATGAGTATTTTTGAAATTATTGGAAGCAATTTGACTTAAAGCCCATTTTGATTTAGTTTTTTAATTAGTTAAAAAAGTTTTTTTAATGGTACAAACTGTTTTCGAATTTTTTATGTTGTTTGGTTGGCACTGAATAAGCATTTTTAAGAATTAAAAAAGTCATTTTTCTTCTACAAAAGAAGTACAAAATTTGAGTTTTTAACCATAGAATTTATCAAGTTTTTTGAAAAGATGAAATTATTTAAAACACTTTTATTTTATTTTAAAAATTTTACACTATTTCTTTAAAATAGAACATTAAAAACTTGTTTATTAAACTAATTACACAAATTTTTCTAAAAATTATCAATGAGAACCAAATGATTAGTAAACTATTATTAAAAATTTTATTTATAAAAGATATATGATAAAAGGTTTATTTTAAAAAATTCTTCTCTAAAAAGTTTTACTTGAAAAACTACATCAAAGTAATTAAAGAGACCCTTAATAGACCGAATTTTAATGACTTGTATGTTCTCTCTTATTATCATTTAATTACAGTTTTTAATCACTTCAATCAAAGTTTAGGGTTTGTTTGTTATTTTTATTTTAGTGTTTTCATAAAATAAAAAAATGAAAATGGTAATTTCAATTTTATTTTTTCCCACAATTTAAGAAAGTTTTAGCTAACATTTTCTAAAATTTTCTTGGTAAAAATTGAAAATATTAAAGCACTTTTAACAAAATATTTCTAAAAAATTAAATTTTAATAATTATATTATTAAATTTTACGCAATAATAAATAATTTGAGTATATAAATTAATTATCCCACTTCATTCCAAAAAAGAAAAAAGTTAGGTAATTTTCTAATACTATGTTCATAATTGCGTATTTTGTACTTAAAATTAAGTTTTTACCCATCACTTTTTCAACAATTAACTTAGATAAGATATTGTTTCATTTCGACAAACTAATGACACTTTTGACAAATAGAATTAATGAGAATTGAATGTTCAAAACAAATTTCAACTACATTGGGCACATTTTCATTGAGTCTTTATCTTAATGTTTTCTTGAACCACACCACAAACAAACAATGAGATATGATAAAATTTAATGGATATTTATTCTCTAACTTCTTTTGCAATTTAAAAAAAAAAATGCATACCCTTCAACAATTAATTTATGAAATTTTTGGTTGGGTAGTAGCTATCATCTCTCACTCTCTATAAATAATGATATTATATGGGGAAGGATGAATAACTTCTTAATATTTTTTATATTCTTTTACGTTATTGATAACCATTGAATATATATACTTTCGATGATTAAAATTGAATATAACATGTACATTAATTATGATATATTACTAACATGCGTTACATTCATATCAATTATTAGAAGTATTTAAATTCAATTGTTCACAAATGCTATCAAAAAATGTATACAGTTAGGAAGTTATTGATCTATCCCTAAACGATCAATAACTCATTCACTTTACACAATTTCTTATACCATTGGTAGACTACTAAATGTAAACACTTTCAACAGTTAAAAGTATATATAACAAATATAATTAATATATAATATTAATGAGTCATAATTAATGCACACGTAAAATATAATTTTTTTAAAATATGTAAAATACAATTTCAAATTGTTAACAGTGCTCAAATTTAAAGTGTAAAAAAGAATTGTGAAAAGTTAAGGACTGTTGATTCATTCTCTATAAATTTTTTAAAGTTAATATGCTATTTTGGACTTAACTAAAATATAGACGTCTAAACTAGATAATCCTGATATATATCTATATCTATATCTATATAAGGGTCAAAGCAACAGCCCTTTAAAATTACATATATTTTTACATTATTTATAAATAGTTAAATATATACACTTTTAAAGATTGAAATTGAATTTGACATATGTAATTAATATATAATTAACGCTCAATAATTAATACAAATGTTATATTCAATCTCAATCATCAAAAGTCTATACATTCAATGAATTTATAAATAATATAAGAATATGTATAATTTTATACAGTTATTAATCCTTTCTCATAGATAAATATCAACAATTAAAAGTATATAAATCTAATAAATGAATATAAATATATATGTAACAATATAGGACTACCGATACTTCTCAATATATAAATATCTTACAAATACTTTGATATGGCCGGCTTTTAAAGGCAAAATATACAGAACCCTAGAGCTAAAAGGCAAGAGGGGATGAGCAAATATAAAATTCATACATTAATTGCTTCTCTGAAAAAATGGGTTTGAAGATAAGCCCAAAATCGAGCACCAAAAGAAAAAATTTCTTATTGGCTCCATTGAGTTTTAGATGAGGATGAGATGTCATTTTACTTAATGATATTAGTTATTTAATGTTGATTTTTTTAAGTAGCTAAAAGCTACACATGAATGAATTTCCTCCACAATTTAGGTTCTAAGAATGAGAAGGGGGGGACCCTACTTTCATTTTCTATAACAGCTATTATTCTACAACTTGCAAGTGCCCATTCATTCTTGAGTTTACAATTATTTATTTCTAGGGTTTCATTTATTTGACAGTACAGGAAATAGAATCCCATGTTCGGAATCACATCGTCATTAGTCACCTATGTATATCTTTTCGTCAATAATGTATTAAATTAATCCACATATTTATCATAAGAGAAAAGGACCTGGAGGTTCTTAAGGTTTAACTTATTGGACATATTAGTTCCATCCTAACTAATCGTTGACACTGATGAATTATGATTTTTATAAATATTTATAAAACTATTAAGACTGATATGTCTAATAAAATCCTATATTGAGAATCACCTGTTCATAGTTGTCTATCTATCTCTATGTATCCTTCAACAATGCATTAAATTTATCCATGTATTTAACAAAATTTATTGATAAATAGTTGTCGCAAACTCTTGATAGGTTGGCATTAAATTTGAGAGAAATTAGATTTATATTTTTTTAATATTTTAAAATACTAAATAAGTATAAAAAAAGAAGTGTATAATTATTATTTTATTATTTTATAAATTTCTTTTGGACTATGTGTGATCTAAAAATTAAATATTAAATTTAAACACAAATACACAAATGAGGTTTAACATGAATAAGGTTATATTTCATAAGGATGGGCAAAAATAACTAACTCCAATTAATTAGTTCAATTCAACTTAGTTATGTAACTAAAAAAGTTATAATCGGTTTGGTTTATAAACCAACAACGATTAAATTCTTTTTATAAATCAAGCTGACCAAAATTTAATAATTATTCAAAAGATAATGTAATTTAAAACTAAAACTTAATATTATTTGTTAATTTTTTTAATAAAAATTAAAACTATTAATTTTTATTGTTTATTTTTAAATAAAAAACTAAAAATAAAAAATTTAAATTAAGTTAAATTAAAAATTAAACTAAATTGATAAATTAAAAAAATACAATGATTTCTTTATTTATATCATTGATTTTTTTTTTATCTTACTCATTTGTTAAAATAGAAGTGAAGATCAAATTGGCATAAAATTATGGTTTTTCTCTTTTCTTTTACTTTTATATTAAGTTAACTATAAAATTCTAAAATTATAATCAAATTAATAAAATTCGTATTTAGTAGTGTTATTAAAACATAATTAATGTTATTATATTGGCACATAATGAATATTAACATATAATCATAACAAAAATATTATACTAATTAAAGTAAAAGCATAAAAATTACTTTTCATAAAAACGATGTAAATAAACAATAAAACTCTCTTGATTTGATTTTTAGGAAAATTTTTCCTGTAATTTAAAAATTGAAATAAACCGAATTCATTATAATTCAATTCAGTCTTAATAAAATCGAACCAAACCCAAAATTGCCCACTTCTAATATTCAATAAACAATGCATGAATGAATTAAATCCAAGCCAATTTAGATATGAATCTTATAGCTAAATTCACTAGGAAAATTACAAAATGCCAAATTATAAATTTCACATTTTTGAATAAACTACTTTTAGTTATTGCTGATTTTATTTATAGATATAATCAATTGTCTTGAGTAAATTAAAATATTAGATATTAAAAATTACTCCTTCTTAGTCTTTTAGAATAATTAAAGATTTCTTATTATTACTTTTTGTATTATTAGTCGGGGTTTAGGGCAAATTATATCAAAATATTAATTAATAAAAATTTAAAATAAGAGATAAACAGTTAAAAGAAATTAAACTTTTACAATCATGTGTTCAAGTATAAGGATTCAACCATCAACTCTAAAAGATTGAATTTAATAGATAATCTATACACTTTATTATGTAATTGCATTGGCTGACTAGTATCTAACGAAGATATTTCATTAATAACAACCACTTTTTTAAAAAAAAATTAATAACTTTCATTTCAATTCAAATAAAGCATTACAATGACAGATATATACCCATATCAAAAGATATTACAAAGAGATCAATTGTAATAAATAACTAGATAAATAGTAATATCCACTAAAATGTGTGAAAAAACAAATATAGCATCTTCACATATGATGTTTTAACTAAGAAAACATACTTGAAATTAAAGCTCTATTAAAATTTTTATCATGACTCTTGCCATTTACTCTCCACCACTTGATCCTTTTGATTGATACCATAACAAAACTTCTATAATAAGCTTTTTACAATATAAAATCTTTTAAATTTAGAATACAATTTCTTTAGACCTTTTCATATACGTTTCCAATCTTCAAATATCTCCATAAAAATTTTCAGATCTTTAAATTTAAAAGAAAATAATGTCATAACATTATAAATGAACAAAAACTAATAAAACCACAAAGATCAAGATGAGTGATTTTTTTTTACTACTAATATATTTAATAATATAACGATTAGAGTTATTCTAAAAATTTTGATGTACACGCACATCCCAAAAATTTATGCATATATAGTCGGAAATCAAATTCCATACACTATGAGAAGTCCCACATATAAGGAGTGGAGTTCTACTAAACAAATGCACTCAAAGGGCATGCTGTCATATACTGGAAATTTGAAGTTCTAACACCGTGCGGCACTTAACTCAACTTGCTAAAAAATTAAACAAGGTAAGCCTTAAATTTTAAGATCAATTTGGTGTGATTGTGTGTGTTATGAGTATGGATGGCAACGGGTCAGGGATTCCCATCCCCGCCCACGACCTCGATTTGGCCTAACCATCTCCTTCCACGCCCATCCCCAATTTGGTCCAATTTGGGAATAGGTTAGGGATATCCCCAATTTAGACCAGGGATCACCATGGGCCCCCAATCCTAAATTTGACCCTTGTTTGACTAAAAAAATTAAAATTAAAATTAAAGTAAAATTATTATAAGTATTAGAAATAAATTGTATCTAAGACTTAATGAAAGGTTAATACAACACTTACCACCACATCTCTTATATTTTGTTAATAACATATATAAATAAAGGATATATAAATAAAATACATATTAAATTTATAGTAATAAATTGAATTAATATTTTTAATATAAAATAAATTATGTTCCAATTATACAAGTACATAAATTTAACATTTCTATTATTATTATTATTTAATTGGACATGGATATATATATATATATATATATATGAAAGTGCAAAAGCCATGGATATTTTGTCTTCAATTATTGTAATTTGACATGTAATTATCAGGATTACAATAAAATATGCCATAAGCCAATACCAGAATCATGTAAAAATTGTATTCAACACAGAATCATGCAAAAGTTGCATCCTTAGGCAGCAAGCATGGCGCGGGCGCACGAGGGCACCATGCGACTACGCCATCCTTGCTACCAAACGTCCATTATTTTCTATTTCTAATGTTTGCAACAGCTTATTTCATCTTTCCATTAGAAATTTATGCAACTATGCCATAGTTATTCATCATCAAGAACCACTAAGCATATAAAAAAAAGGGAAATATTATCAATTGCTAATGATCATCACCACATAACCAAATACTACATGCAATAACCATAGCATAATGAACTTGAATTTGACACATAACCTTACATACATGGGTTAATTGTAAAATAAAATTTCTAATAAACAAATAAATATAAACCATTGAAATTAATTACAAATAGGAGAACAGTAGAGTATAAAAAGTAAGAGATAGTAGCTTGTCAAAAGGTAATACACACACACACACATAATAGAGCTACGTATTTGATCAAAACAAATAATTAGAAAAACAGCGAGTACATAGCTAGTCAATCATCTTCCGAAGATTTTGTAACGCTTTCATTGGTCAAAACCAAAATATATTGCAAGTATAGAAGCAAGTACATTATTGAACAAATCAACAAGTCCAAATATTTGAGTGTTTGCACAGATTCTTGAACTTGTTTCATCAACCTACGAAAACAAAGTTAAAATACATATATATATATATATATATATAAGCAAAAATTAATTATTTTTATTTTATAAAAAATTTAATTATTAAAAATTATTTAATTATGTTAGTTTTCAATTATTTTAACAAGTTTTGTATTAAGAAAATAAATTAAAAATTCTAAAATAAATTAATTAAAATTTTGTAAATAATATGATTGTATGAAGGAGTTAATTGATTATATTAAAAAAATTATAAACTTTTTTAAAGGACTTGTTTGACTAAAATGAGAACTATAAAAATTTTATAATTATTTATTAAATAAAATGAATATTTACATAATTAACCAAATTGATTTACTGTTTATAATTGTTCTTTTGTAGCGGGAAAATGGATCAGGCGAGGGGATGGAGAACCATCCCTGCCCTAGACTTGATTTTGAAATGGGGATGAAAATTCATCCTCGAATTTGACTTACCCCGCGTTTTTTAAACATTGACCTTCCCCGATTCTCGACCTGAACAAGTCGGACCCCCATGAGGCTGGGGTCTCGCAAGGATTTTTACCATCCTTAGTTATGAGTGCCATGAGATTCCTACCCAATATGAGTTAAAAGAAAATGCAAAGACAAGAGAAGAGAAAGCAAAATGTGAGAGAAGATGGAAAAAAGATAGTGCTTCCTTCATTCCTCTAAAACAAGATTTACACACATATATATTTATAATTTGATGGCTAAGATTGCCTTCAACAAGCACTTTGAATGACTGAAATTATAAAGCAATAGTTTATACATAAATAAATACAAAATATCCTACCTAACATCACTAATACAAATTGGGCCTTGTGGGCATGAATAGTCTCAGAGTTATAGTGCACGCTACAATGCCAAACTGCTCCTTGTCTTACTTCTTGCTTAGCTGCATGAGGAATGGCCGAAATAAGATTTTGTTTATTGTCTCAATAGAGATTTTAGCAAACATACCCATTGTGGCCGTGGTAGGAATCGCTCACAAGTAAAATGCAATGCCCAATGCCTGTGGGTGACGCTCGTATGCTCTCGGAGTTACCACTCATGCTAGTGGCACGTGACATTCTCACCACTGAAGTCTTTGACGCCCTCATTAAGCTTATCAAATTGTATTCTTCAACTTGGTATTAGAATTGCCACAAACATGCTTTTTTCTTTAAGCTAGTCTCATTGTGCAAAAGGTTCCTCTATTTCGCCAAGAATTTTGAGTGGTTCGGCACTCCACTTCACTAGATGACTTGATTAGTAAGTATCTCAATCATCTCGCAATCATAAAAGGTACGATAGGCTTTGAACCATTGAGTTGGTAGCTTCATCATAACAAGGTTACCGAGTTGAAACTTTAACGACTTACGATACTTGTCCGCCTATTTCTTCATTTGCTTAGATGCTTTGTCCAAGTAAACCTTGGTGACATCAAGCAACTCTTACCAACCTTTCTCCCACTTACACATTGAGGGGTTTGGACTTGTATGACCTTTCATCAAAGCTTATGGCATGTAGGGCTATCGACTTTTCACTATCTCGAATGGGCTATATTGCGTGGCTTCGCTTCACTGCGAGTTGTATAAGAACTAAGCTACATCAAGCAACATTGCCTAATCATGCTAATTAGTGCCACAAAGTGTCTCAAACAAAGCTCCATTAGCGCATTCAACTTCTGAGTTTGGCCATTAGTCTGCGAATGAAAGCTTGTCGAGAAGTGTAGGTTCCATCCTATTAATTTGAACAACTCAAGCCAAAACTTCCCTGTGAAACATGAGTCTCAATTATTGATAATGGTTTAAGGAAGACTATAATACTTCACAACGTGCTTGAAAAATAAGCGAGCAGCATCTTCAGTGGCACAATCTCGTGGGGCTGGAATAAAGGTTCTATACTTGGACAATTTGTCGACCACGATCAGTGTAGATTTGCCTTCCTCAGATTTTGGTAGTGTAAAGATGAAATCCATGGTAACACACTCCCATGGATGTTCTGAAACCAGAAGAGGCTAAAATAAATCAACAAGTTGCTTCTACTTAATCTTGTGTTACTAGCATAAAAGGCAAGTTCACATATATGTCTCCACATCATCCCATATACACGAATAGTAGTATAAATCTTCTAACAAATCCAATGTATAGTGAATACTTGAATGTCCGGCCTATTTGGAGTCGTGGCACTCTTTCATCAATTCCCATCGCAAGTTTTCCCATTTCAAAATGTAAATATGGTTCTTAACTTTATAGAGAGTGTCATTTTCTGTCCAAAACCATTGTGTCTTACCTTCTTGGGCAAGTTCTATAAGACTCTTAACAAAAAGGTCATGTGTTAAGCTGTCCTTAACACGATCCAATATGCTATACTCTGGTCGGCTGATAGATGTGAACTCTACTTTCCAACTCAGTGTATTCATGATAACATTGGCTTGTTCTAATTTATACTTCATGATATAATCAAACTCTGCCAAAAAGTCTTGCCATCGGGCTTGTTTAGGGCAAAACTTTTTTTGACTCTAAAAATAGCTTGTAACAACATTATCAATTTTGATCACAAGCCATCCTCCAAACAAGTAATGCCACTATACTCACAAGTTATAGATGATCGCCACCATCTCTTTATCATGCACGAGATACCACTGTCCCGTGGCATTAAGCTTGTAACTCTCATAGGTAATAAGGTGAACATCTTGTATCAACACACCTCTGATAGCATAATCCAATGCATCTGTGTACACCTCAAATGGTTTGAAGTAGTCGGGCAATGCTAAAATCAGCTCCTCCATCATTGCTTGTTTAAGGTCTTCGAAGGATCTTTGGTAGATCGACGTCTATTCCCATACCTCTTTCTTTTTAAGCAAGTTTATCAAAGGCATTGCTTTCTTCGAGTAGTTCATAGTAAAGCATCGATAGTAGTTGACAAGATCAAGAAAGGATCTCAACTCAGAAATGCAAGTAAAAGGCTTCCATTCTTAGATGACGTACACCTTCGCTGTGTCCATATATATACGCCCGTTAGATATCTTGTGTCCAAGAAAAAGCACCTCTTGTTGGGCGGATAAGCATTTCTTCGGCTTTATATAAAGCTCGTTCTCCTTCAAAACCTAAAACACACGCCTCAAATGCTCCATATGCTTCTCGAGGCTCACATTATATGGAACAATGTCATCCAAATACACTACCACAAACTTGTCAAGGAATGGATGGAATATTTAGTTCATGAGGCTACGAAAAGTTGTCAATGTGTTAGTGAGACCAAAAGGCATAACAAGGAACTCATATGACCCATAGCATGTCACACATACTGTCTTTAACTCATCTCCTTCTGCAACCTGCATATGCCAATATCTCAAATCAAGCTTCGAAAACTATCCAGCATGGCCAAGCTGATCAAATAGGTCGTCTATGCGAGGAATGGAATAGTAGTTCTTCACCGTCACCTTATTTAGTGCCCAATAGTCAATACATATCCACAAGCTCTCATCATGCTTCCACTAAAACAATAATAGTGCGTCAAACAATGCTTTCAAAGGTCTCATAAACCTGGCATCTAGTAGCTCTGTAAATTGCTTTTGAAGATTTTCGAGTTCTGACGAAGCCATTTTTGTCAAGAACCATCACTGGCGGCTTAGTACCCAGTTCAAGTTTTATGGTATGGTTGACTTCACACCTCAGAAAAAGTCTCTTGGGTAGTTCCAGTGGCAGCACATCATTGAACTTTTAGAGAATTCCTTGAACTTCTTGCAGAATGTCAACAATTGGAGTTGGAATGTCATTTTCCTTGAACATAGTCAAATAAGTCTCCTCCCCCTTCTTTATACCTCTTGAAACTTGTAAAGCCAATAACACCTTAATCCCAACTTGAATCTGCTCAATCGGCACCTTGTGCACCTTGCCTGCATCTTTCAATTCCATACACTCATCATCAATAAAAGTAAAGGGAAATATTTAGTCTGTGAATTTATCATCCAACACAAGCTAGAAATCACTCAACACTTGATGTTTAGGTTTGCCTTGCCACATCCCTATTCCAATAGGTACGTTGCAAGCGACTCACAAATAAGCTGAGGCAATTGATCAACAACTTTAACCTATCCTAACTCTTTGCTATGTGTTAACCTTGATCTTTTTGCTGGCTTTTTTGCAACTAACCATTGATTAGCACTAGAATTAATCAAATCCTCGAAGCTTACCCTATTTATCTTGACAATGACATATTTTAGCGTCTTCCCAAGATCTAGCTTTGCCGTTGTCTTGGTCTTGGCTGCCTCCCCCTTAGGCGACTTCTTGGTCTTCATAACATTAAAGATGTATATAGAACTTATCTAAGCATCCTCCCCTTTCTCGTATAAGCTAAGCATGGCATTGAATGTACTCCGCTACTGACACTTTTTTATGTGACGTGCCCTGCCACACAAGTAGCACGACCACTACTTCTATTTGTTATGCTGCTTATTATTTAGCCCCTTATTGCCATCTGGCCGCTCATTATCTTTTTGCGACCGCCTCGTATATTGCTGGGATTCTAACCTGTGAGTTTTATCTCCCCCACCTTTTGCTTGACCACCTTTGTTCAACTTTCTATTCCGCTCTTGTTTCGGAGGCTCTCAGCTATACTAGGTGAAAGTTTCAGCTGCGACAACTTTCGAAGCAAGGTCTTGTACATTCCCTCGTTTTAACTCTTGCTTGGCCCAAGATTATCATCCCATCAAGAAAAAAACAGCAATCGACTCTTCTCCACCATGTTAGTAATCTCGAGCATTAAAGAATTGTATTCCCGCGTATATTCTTTAATCGAACCCATTTGCTTTAACCCTCAAAGTTTCCATATAGTAGCCTCTTCAACATTTTGGGGCAGAATTGTCTCTTGAATTCCACCTTAAATGTATTTCAAGTGTCAATACAGCACAATCTCCTCTCCATCTTCGTGTGTCAGCGTATCTACCATAGTGTTACATTGCCATTGAAATAAAGAGTTGTAGTATTTATCTTGAGCTTATCTTCGTATAGTTGAGTATGATCGAAATGACGCTCCACATTCATAAGAAATTCTCTATTTCCTTGGCATCCTATTTGTTTGAAAACTCGAAAGATTTGAAGCTTGAACTCTTGGCGCACTATTAGAAGCGGCACTCATTGTGATGGCAGTTCTACATAGCGTGAGGTCTTAGCGAACTTCTACTAGCTACACCTTTACCGTATTCACTTGCACCATTACCATCTCCTTAAAATCATCCACGGGCTACTTCATGGACTCAGCAAATGTGTCAAAAGTCCGCTGTAGTCCACCCTCAATAACGACAGCCACCGCATTCGTTTCATGATCCCTTACTTGATTGTCAAGAATTTCGAGACGTTTAGAAATGTCACCTAAGGACAATTCAAGTTTCGCCAGCCTAACTTCAAAAGAGCTCACCATTTCTGTCAACACTGCCCTCTCTTTTGTCGCCTTCGTTATGCCTTAGGCATGCCACTTTCAGCCTACGATGCCTGAGTATGGGAGTGATTTTACCATAGGGAAACAACAATGATCATAGAGTCGAGAAATTTCTTTTAAAGGCAAGATTCATAGTTAATACAAATGCCTCCCTTTTAAAAAGTTAAAATTCCTTTTGAAAGGTTTTTTAATTTTTTTTCAATAATTTATGATACGTGGGTACACCAAATACAATTTTAATGAAATCATTGACGAAGAAAGGTGGGAATAGAAATAGAAATATAAAATTGGGGTGTCAATAGTACTAATATCAACTATCCAATTGTACGGTCAAAGTGGCATGATCTGATCAAGACCATGTTATATAATTGATAGATTATTCTCATTCGTCCTATGGAGTAGCACGAGGGAGCAAGTGTAGTCGATTCTAAATATTAGTGATAATGGTATAATAATATTTTCATCCCTAAATTTTAAAATAATAACAAATTGGGATATAGTTTGATCAATTTTGATAATTTAATTCTTATCGTTAATTTTATTATTTATCTTGCATTCCGGCAAATTTAGTCGGTTGGGCTTCATGTTAAATGAAATATAATAAATTTTATACTGATTTAAATATTATTTATGTATTAATCGTGTCAAGAGTTTAAAATATGAATATGACTCGATTAATAAAAGGATAATACAACACAATTAGTCAACCTATTAATTAATTGGATAATTTTCTTAACTAACTTATCTATTTAATTAATTAATACAAATATAATTTATTTACCTAATTAATTTGAATTTTTACACTTTTATTAGATTAAGTGTAATTTCACCCATTAAAATAATTAGTAGTAGTCTATCACCTAATTAAAATAATACATAATATAAATCAATAAAATATATAATATTTAAGTTTACATCAAAATTCAATTATATCCAGAATTTTGATTAGAAAGAAGAGGACGACAAGTTGATAAAGAGAATAAAAAATGACATTTGTGTTTAAGAGATTGTAATTTAATAAAAAAAAACATGATTATATGTTCAATTTATCGATACTAAATCAAAAATCTGTTAAAAATTGAGAGTCAAGATGTTGTAAGTTTGGCATAATCTATGAAAGTCTGTTCCCAACTTGATTAAAATCTACTATTTATTTATAAGAAAAATTACTTCAACGTGACTATAGAGATTCAAACTCCTTTTTTCATAGGGAGAAGAGAGATAAGTATAAGAATTTGTAGTTTAAGATTTCAAACTCTTAAATATGAGTCATAAATAATTTTGTGCTTTAAAAAATGATACAATTATTTGAATAATTAATCGAATTATAAATGAGCTAGTAGGTTTAGTAGACCAAACTCGAACATAACTCAATTATTAAATATATAAACTTAATTCGTAATATATGTATAAATTTAAATTATATTAAACCTATAACTTTCGTGTTGGTTTTATAAGCAGTGTTTAAAATTGGCATTGCTATGCAGCATGGACTAAATTGTCAAAACTAAGATACTTATGTTCTGTTTTGTCATACTGAAAAAGTTTAGAGACGAAAACGTTACTACTCATTATTATAATTTTATTTATTTTTCGAACGTGACGGAATGGAATTCATTAAAATGTTGGTGGGGTATCTGTATCTTCAAAGGGGGTGGAAGATGTGATCGCAATGCAACGTGGAAAGATTGTATTGGCTAATTAGATGGCGATGTGATTTCGGTGGATCCCACGTCGCAATCTTGTTTGTCCTCTGCATCTGCAAAGGTGTGCGATGAATACAAAACTGTCATGACGGAATGAATTCTCGATGCTGTCGTGTAAAACTAGACAACATGATGACGTGGCGACATAGCAGCCTAAACTTTATAGATAGTGAAGCTGACTAAGTCCCAGCCACTTGCTAGTTCGAGTGGTAGAGACATCACTTTGAATTGAGATTGGTCCATTTTCCAAATTCAGACAACAAACTACCCTACAGTCACGACTACTGTATCGGGCAAGGCTAGGCTACGTACCTATGTATCATAGATTCTTAACATTTCCTTATTATCATAATTAGTCAAAAAAGTTTTTTTAAAGAACTTTTAAAATTTAAAAAAATTGATAAGAAGCTTAAAATTTAGGTTTAAATTGTAAAATTTTTAAAAATTTTTTAAAAGATAAAATTATTTAAAATATCTCTACTTGATTTTAAAATTATTACATTATTCCTTTAAAATAGAACTTAAAAATTTGTCTATTAAAATAATTACTGAAATTTTTTTAAAAATTATTTATGATAACCAAATGATACTTTTGTTAAAAAATTTAACTTGTAAAATTTTTACTAGTAAAAAGTTTACTTCGAAAAGATCTACTTAAAAAGTTATATTAAACGAATTTTTAATATATTTTTAAAAGTGAAGCCCAACTACAATTATAGCGACTGTATGGTATAGTTATTGTATTTAGACTATTAACTTACGTAAAATGTAATACAATTATAAATTTAAAGTGAGAAAATCCATAAATTGTGTTCGAGAACTCCTATTTTTTGTGAATGTATAATACAACAGTAATATAATAATATAACTCTTAAAAGTTTGATAAAAAAAAAACTTTAATTTTGTCACTTTGTCGACTAGTTTTTAGCTAGATGATAAAAGCACACTCTTTTAAGCTCAAAGTTTACCAATAATAGGATTCTCCTCTCATAATGTAGAGCTTTCTCACCATATTTATAGTGTATGCATATATCTTTATAACTTAAGAATAAATAACGCACTATGTATAAATAAATGTTTAGAATGTAGTATAACTGTTATATATATTTAGGTTGTAGCATAACTGTCATATGTAAAAATTGCACTATGTGTGCATAGATATTAGGTGTAGCATATTTGTTTTTTTTTTCTTCAAAAGGTAAGGGGATGGACATAATCCAAATATATTTTTATTTAGGTATAATATAATTGTCAAATTCTAAATTCACCTCCTAATAAAAATATGATATATATAAATATATCATTAAATTTTAATGTAATATTCAAAAAAATATTTCATTAGTTTTAAAAATAGTCATACAAAGCCTTGTTAACTAAAAAATTTAATAGTAATATTGTTAGTTTTAAAAATAGTAATAAAAACCTCTATTTACTAAAAATTTTAGTAGTGTATATGGTTTATTCTATTTTTTTAATTATAATTATTATAATATTATCTTAATTATAATTATTTTAAAGATTAAATGTACAAAATTATTCTACTTTAATTAAAATTTAAGGATTAAACTAACAAATGAGATCTATGTAATATATATTTAACCCAACCTTCCAAGTGAATATATCCTTTTTTTTTTTAATTAACTTTTTATGTAAAAATTTGATCACTAACTCGTGCTAATTCATTCAAATTAATTAATCAGTACTAAGAAGTATATATATGACCATAGCTCTAGCAATGAAAAATTAAAAACTGCAGCATGTGAAAAAAAAAAAAAAAAAAGACAATGTAAGAGTTAAAATAATGGAAATAAAAGAAATAGAAATTACAATAAGAAAGGTCGAAGACATGTGAGTGAACGTACTATCAATTCGCATGTATTGTAGCATCACCCAATACATTGATTTGATAACTCATTGAAACCACTTGCTTTGGCCTTTTGTTGGATGATAATTGTCATTCTTAGACATATCAGAAATAGTTTGTGAATTGCCTACTTTATCCTTAAGCCTCTTAGGAGCCGATATCATGTAGTAGGACAAAAGCTTTCTAATTTTAAGCCGTGGTCGTTCAAAAAAGTTGGGGGTAATACGATGACTTTTTATTTTTTTAAAAATTTTTTTAATAATAATTAATATTTATTTTCAATTTTTTTAAAATAATTACTTTTCATAATTTTTTTAAAAAATGATCAATTTAAATTTTTTGAACGAAAGTATTTTGAAAAGAAAATTTCTAAAAGTAATCAATTACAACTTTCTTATGTTCAAAATTTTTTTATTTTTAAACACGACGAAATTTTTTTTTTTTGTATTTAAAAGTATATTTTATACTTGAAAGTATATTTTTTAATAGAGACATGGGCAACTTTGATAGTTATTCTTTTCTTTTTTCATAGGATAATACTAACCACATTATTTACATAACTAATTAGTACAAGAAATTATGTTTCATCACACATTGTATTACACAAATTTATCCATTGAAATTGGATGCTTTTTTTTTTTTTTTAAATTACTAACATTGTATACTACAAATTAGAGTTTAAGAGTTTAAATAGTTACAATTATAACAAACCCTCAAATATTTACTTTCCGTGAGGTTTGTAACCAAAAAAATTGAGAGATTACAATTTGCAAATAAGTGAGAGTCTCCTAATAAGAGAGAGCTTTCTAAGAATAGAAAGCCCTTGAATGAAATGTATTATTAATATATTTGTTAATTAATGCATTATTGTTTATATTATTTATATAAATAATTAATTTAACTCATAATAAATTATTATTTATTTAATAACTTATCTTAACTAGTTAATTTTTATCGCTTGTAGTATCACTAAAAAAATGCATGCTAATCTATAAATTAGAGTTCTCATCTCAAGCAAAACCATTAGTTGGGTGCAAACAAATTTAAGTTGAATATGTAAATTTACAAAATTTGTAAATGATTAAAAAATAAATGATATAATAATAATAATTAAATTGTGACATAAGAACTATATAATAAAAATGGTTATATGGGAGAGTGCAGATGAATTTTTGAAAGGTATGGAAGTCTTCTTATCTCAACATTTCTCACATTACATAAAACATGATTTAACGATTATATCTATAGCCTACAATTTGATGGGATTTAAAAATCTAAATTGCTACAAATTTGATGCTGCTTGAGAAAATCAGTGCCTAATTTAGGTGAAAATTGTCTCTAATTCAATGAAAATCTGTCTCAACAACATTGTAAGAGAATTTTGTCATTAATTCAGAGAAAATCTATTTTAATATTACCATAAAAATTTGAATCCTATAAACAACTAATTTAGAAAAAATCTATCCCAAACTTATTGTGAGAACTGAAACCCTGTAAGCCACGAGTAAGTGACTTTGATTACAAGTACTTGTTAGTGTATTACAAATGCTATATTCTAGTCTTTGGCATATGTAACACTGAGTAAACAGTAAGAGGTCACGGGTGGAGTTAAAAACCTAATGAACAAGATAAGAGTGGAGCTGAACTTAGCTGAGCTGACTTGATTTGACACTGAAGTCACTTCACTTTCACTTTTTGTTTGAAGCTGAAATTAGGGTAGCATGGTCCAATGAGAAAAACTATCTCAAAAAGTTACTTTTAGATAACAAAAGAAAAAGAAAATTAAAAAGCAGCCAACATCCCTATCCTGGTTGGCTATTAAACATAAACTAAAAATCTCTATTTAACCCAATACCATTCCAAGAATATTTCTGAGTAATCTTATCTGATCTCAGCATCTCTTTCTTTCATACCAAACAGCTTCCAAGCTTCCATGGCTACTCCTCTCAACAACAGGCGCTCCATGGCAATGGAAAGAACTGGTCAATGGTAAATTTATAATAATTAATTATCCTCTATCATGTTCAGAAACTGTGCTAAAATTGTTTACTAAAATTTTTAATTTTCTTGCAGGGTTTTTTCCCAAGATATTCCAACTGATGTTATTGTTGAAGTTGGTGGAGCAAATTTCCCTCTTCACAAGGTTCAAATACAATCTTCTGTTGGGGATTTGTGATTAGTTATGTAAATAATTTACAACAGTTTAATTTTAATTTTCTTTTTCTTATTTTGATCAGTTCATGTTGGTAGCAAAGAGCAATTACATCAGGAAACTGATAATTGAATCAAACGTAGCTGATTTAACGAGAATCGATCTCTCTGATATACCTGGAGGCCCCGAGATCTTCGAGAAAGTTGCAAGGTTCTGCTATGGAGTCAACTTCGAAATCACAGTTCATAACGTTGCAGCTCTTCATTGTGCAGCAGAGCATCTGCAAATGACAGACAAATACTGCGACAACAACCTCGCTGGTCGCACTGAAGATTTCCTCAGTCAGGTCGCTCTTTCAAGTCTCTCTGGCGCCGTTGTTGTTCTTAAATCATGTGAAGATCTTCTTCCCTTAGCTGAAGACCTTCAAATTGTTCAGAGATGCATTGATGTTATAGCTGTTAAGGTATGAAGAAAGTTAATTAATTTACCATTAAAGACGTTCTTTAAGAAATTAATTTCTGTTCCCATGTAATTCTATTTGTTAATTTACAGGCTTGTTACGAAGCAAACTTCCCATGTCGATCGCCGACGAACTGGTGGACGGAGGAGCTATCAATTTTAGACATTGATTTCTTCCGCAGAATCCTTATAGCCATGAAACAACGAGGAGCAAAATCTCTAACCTTAGCCAGTGCTTTGATTACTTACACAGAGAGATCACTTCGAGATCTTGTAAGAGATCATACCGGAAATGGGATAAAGTCAGCTGATTCTAAAGATTCAGAACTGAGAATCCGACAACGAGAACTTCTCGAATCCATTGTTTCTCTCATGCCTTCAGAGAAAGCAGCTTTCCCAATTCATTTCCTCTGCTGCCTTCTACGATCTGCGATTTTCCTTAAGGCTTCGAATAAATGCAAAAGCGAGCTGGAAAAAAGGATCTCAGCGATATTAGAACACGTTACCGTCGACGATCTTTTAGTTCTTTCATTCACCTACGACGGCGAGAGGCTGTTTGATTTAGAATGCGTGAGGAAGATAATTAATGGGTTCGTGGAGAAGGAGAAAAGCATGGCTGTTTTCAGCGGCGGTGATTTTAGAGACGCGTGTTCCGCCGCCATGCACAGAGTCGCCAAGACTGTCGACGCTTATCTCGGAGAAATCGCAACTTACCCTGAACTCAGCATCTCCAGGTTTAATGGCATCGCTAATCTTGTCCCCAAAGGCTCACGTAAGGTTGAAGATGATCTCTACCGCGCCATTGATATCTACTTGAAGGTAACCATATTGATTAATATAGCAGATCTGATTGTGATTCTTATCCTCGAGTTGATTTTTACTGTGACTGTTTTTAATTCTGATGCTGTAGTCGCATCCAAATCTTGACGAAATAGAGCGAGAGAAAGTTTGCAGTTCAATGGATCCATTAAAGCTTTCTTACGAAGCTCGACTTCATGCTTCACAGAACAAGCGGTTGCCGGTTCAGATTGTACTTCATGCTTTGTACTACGATCAGCTGAAGCTAAGAAGTGGGGTGGACGGAAGGAGCATGCCGGACGCCGCCACTACCAGAAGTCAGTTGCAGGCGGACGTATCACTGATTAAAGAAAACGAAGAACTGCGATCTGAGCTGATGAAGATGAAGCTTTTCGTATCAGATTTGCAGAAGAATAATGGAACAACATCTACCAATAACAGTAAAAGTAACAGAAAGCACACATTCTTCTCTTCAATGTCAAAGACTTTAGGGAAATTGAATCCATTTAAGCATGGATCTAAGGATACTTCCAATCTTGATGATGGTGTTGCTGGGGTGGATATTACCAAGCCTAGAAAAAGAAGGTTCTCCATTTCTTAATTAATTAAATTATTTTGTATAATATAATAGAAGACGTTGCTCTTTAGACTTTTGGGGAGGGGTATTACTTGACTACTTTCGTGGTGTGAGTTGTGATTTTTTTTTCTCTTTTTCTTAGTTTATTTGTTTGGTTTTGGGTTTATGAATTTGTGTAATATAATTATTTTTATTATTTCACTTTTAATGGCTTGCTTAAAATTTTTTTCTTAATTTCTAGGTAAATTGGATTGTGGAAGCGTAATGGTCTCTAATTTTTTTTTTTCAGCTTAGTTGATAGATTCTTTCTTTGGTTAGAAGAGTAGAAATTGTCTAAATAATTATAGGGCAGCTAGAAATCTATATTTTTATATACATTTAATAGATATTTGCCTTCATAACGGAGATAACAAGAAACCCCACATTAAGATCTGAGGTTTTTAAATTAGAAGAATATCTACCAATAATTATTCTTAGACTAAAGATCAAGAAACTCACACTAAACTATATTTAAGAAATATTTGTCTTCATAATAAAGATAACGAAGAATCCCATGTTAAGATTTTAGCTTTCAAATTTACCCTTAAGTGTCTACAAATTGGAGATTAGAAAACCCACACTAAACTCTATATTACGATCTTAAACTTAAAATTGGAAAAATATGTGCCCCACACTCGAAATAAAAAATTTTACGCTAAAGGTGTGGTAAGTCATCTTCAAATTAGAGAAATATTTATTCACACTAAAATTAAAAACTTCATACTAAAAATAAAATAAGTCCTATTAAAAAAGTATTTTGTATGAGAACGTGACTTTCCATCCAGTCAAAAAATTGTATGACTAATAATATTAGTTATTGATGTTAGAAAAATTACTTCTATAATTTTTTCTTAATGAAATTAAAATATACATATTTTTTAATATTATTTATAATTTATACGGACCTATCTATTATTTATAATCTACCTGAAATTAGGAGAACTTTATTAATAATACATTTGTACGAAAGAGAGATTTACTCAAAATTTTCTAAGAGACAAAATCATATATAGTGAGAATTATAGGTGGTGGAATTTGTACTTATTCCAATATTGGGGGTACGGTGTTCGGTTGGCCTGATCGGCCTGATTGCGATAACTCAGTGATTTTAGAACGTCGAAAATGTGAATACGGGTATAGCATTAAATGTGTGCATCATGAGACAAAATGCATTTGTCTGGTGGCCCGACTGTCATCTTGCTAGTGTTTGGTCAAATACACATGCATGTATGTAGACACGTGTGTGATTGTAAACCATGAATAATTCCACCGTATTGCAAGTTCAAGGAATAAGCAATTAAAGCTGCAATCCTTATCTTCATGGTTGTATATACCATGCAATGCGATTACAAGGACTGAGGGGACGACTGTATCCTATGTTAGAAAAAACATTTTTAAAAGATGCAGCTACGACTTTGTAATGTCCTAATTAAAGCCATTGGCTAGTAAACACAAACTTTTGCAAGTATAAGGTTATCGTTACAAGAGAGTTTTTAATAATGCAGCTAGCTATCTTACACTTGTGTTAAGGGTATATACTATATATAGTCAGGAATTTAAAACTTTTGAGTTTCGGTTAATATGTATAGTATATATGGGAATAGACATCAAAATTAATTGTTCATAGCTGTTAGGGCTTGAACCCTTTTAAGTTTTAAAAAGATTGTCTGATGTTTGTTCTTAAGATTTCGGCATTATTCACCAACTTACTGTTCATCGATTTTCTTGGAGCAACGGCAAAAATCGATTCTCTACAATTTTGAAAATTTTGAAATAGGTTTCTTATCGTTTCGAAATCAAATTTCACAAAAACAAAAATTTTTGTTTCCAATACAACGTTAGTTCGCGAAAATATATTTTATTAAAATATGATTTTAGTGTAATTTCAAAGAAAAGCAACTCTTGAGGTTATCAGTGTAAATCAATAACCAATTAAAAAATATATTACAAATATTAAATCATTTAAGATATCTGTCTTTAATTCTTTAAGTTTTCTCTTTAATTTATTCTTGAGATTTAAAGTTTACTCTTTATAAATACGTTTATTTTAGATATCTTTTTAATGTTTAAATTATATTTTACATCTTTATACTAAAAATATTACAAAGAATAGTACAAAAATTTAGTTAATTAAAGATACCAATATTTATTATAACCTTAGGTCTAACATTGCTTAGCTGCTACTCGCTTATGGCTTGCTTCTTGTTGTAATACGAGATTGTTGTGTGCAATTACGGCCAGCTACATATACATCCATATTATAAGAAATGCGCTTTCAAATTTGAGAGATATTTACCCTCGTATATATAGAGAGAAAGTCCTCCAAAGTGTTGAAATAGAAAGACAAAGAAAAGGAGAAGGAGAATTGCATTGCTCCTCACATTTTCAGAAGAAATCTTTAATTTCTGTGAATGAGAGCAGTGAGAGCAATACTACAATCAATGAGATCGATATGCATGCAGAAACTGGAGATGGGTTTTCTGATAGCAATCACAAGTTGATGAAGAAAAAGAAAAAAAATATATATAGCAAGGATGAGTCGTTTCGGTATGGTTGAAGGGGAGGAAAAGAAGATGACAACAGACCAGCCCAGATGTATTACAAGCATTGAGGATGTGGTATCAAAATTTGTGTATAAGAGTAATGGTGAGATTCATAAAACAAAGATTGGTTATTGTGGAGAATTAAAACTAGAAGAAATTGAGAAGAATTCTTTGAGAACAATTGAAAATGATGAAGGAGAGAGGATACAACAGCACAAGTGCAAAAGGCTAGGCCTTACTTTCAAAACTCAACAGGAAGACAAGAGGTGGATTCAAAGACTCTGAACCAGAAGGTTTTGAGGAAAGAAGGAAAAAGTTTCCAAGAGGAGAACGTGTGAGAAGAAAGTTAAGAGTGGTCTTTCAAAGTTGGAGAAGCTAGATGAGGCTTATCAAAGAAAAACTCCAGAAAACACATGGAAGCCTCCAAGCTATACAGTAGTTGTACTTCTCCAAGTGGATTATGCCCATGAGCCTTGGAGGTTTTGGTTATTTGTATGCTTCTCAATCAAATAGGTACGTGATTATACTAGAAAATCCATTTCTTACAGACCATGAGAATGCATGCTTAATTGATTGAAGTGGCAACACTGAGTATAGTTGGAAAATGTTTATTTGATTTGAATTATTTAACGTAATGTGCCTTATGTTTGGATGAGGTTTAGTTTCATTGTTGAAGTTTTAATTATTTGGTAGAAGAAAAGACTTAAATATTAGGGGTGCTGACTAACCAGGCACTTAATTTAAGTAACTACAATCACAGAGGAATGTGGGATAGTGATTTTATGCCTAGCAAGAAACATTTGAAGGCTTTTATAGCTGATGTTCCTTGTGTTTGACTGTTTTTTCCATGTTGCAACGAAATTTATTCTCATTAAGTTCTTTGCAAATTTTGAAAATACATTTTGCTGTAAAGTTCAAAGTGCTGTTTTGGTATACATTCTTTGTGTTTTCCATTTCTTTATCGTTATCATTTTGGAATTACTCTTATATATACCATACTTTAGTAAGAATTAGTAGAATGGGATGTCTTTGTGCAATGTGAGGGGAATTATCGTACCAAAAAGTGTGAGTAGATTAGCATGACCCACGGAATTTAGAGCCAGAACAAGTAATGAAGTCGGTTAAGCTGCCTGTTTTATTTACTGAGAAGGCTTTGATTTCTTGGATTATGTTAGGCTGAAAGCTAGCCTGGAACTAGCCATCAGGTGGTATATAGTCAATAATCTCCACTCAATGACTTTCTTTCACTTAAGAAGGCATGGATATATATAATTTTGGCTTGAATTTGACTCCCTAGTGTCTTTTTTTATTACTATTGCTATTAATTGCTGTTACTGCTGAAACCCTTTTCTAGTGGGACAGTCTTCTAGAGCTGTTTCCAAACTTCTGCTTGAAGGGTCTTAAGAGCTTCTAATTCTCGATTTACATAACTAAACATCGTTCAGAATGTTTGGCTGCTAGATGGTCTGATGAATGTTTATGTTGAAGCTTAAACTGCTGTCTGTTGCTCTGCAATATTTATGGCTCTGCGTTTTCTTTTCTGGTCTTTGGTTTTAGTCTCGTGAGTAATACATGTACCACATTTCGTGGTCTAGAATTGCAGTTTGTTGGGTTACACAGTACAGGGACTTGCTGTTAAATGATTGTTTCTGCTGTGCAATAACACAATATTCAAAAAAAAAAAAAAAAAAAACAAACAACTCAAGAACAAAGGACTATTCTTCATTAATTCAAGCACTTACTGGTATTAATTAATTTCCAGAAGACATGAGCTTGTAAGAATCTAAGATAAGCTTAGTTCTAGAATTGAACTAGTTGTGATTTCTTCATGGGAAGATCAACTTCCACAAGTTCTAATTTCTTTCCATTTTTTCTCCAAGTTCACCCGACTCCTTGGCTGCTATTGAGGAAGAACCCACAAAAGCTTTTTAATTCATGAGATGGAAATTGCATGTAAACTCTTTTGGTAACATATGTGAAGTTGGAATGTAGCCCTTAATATTGTCGCCATGTAGGGTGTTGGGAAGTGTTCGATTCAATTTAGTATTTACCAAAATCAAAGTAAATCAAAAGAATTTGGTTGTTTCCTTGGCAAGTTTGGGTGGTTTGGGACACGTTTAATGTTTATAAATCATCGTAAATTTGAATAATAATGAAGGAAAATGATTTCATATTTTGTAGGTGAGATTTCTCATCTTTTTAAAATTTTTATTTAAAAAAATAAAAAAAATTTGTTTCTTATATTTTTAATACAAGTTAAACTGAAATATAAACTAATATTGAATGCTATTTTTATAAAATTTTATTTAATTTTTAAATTTTTATTAGAACTAGATAATTGTATCATAATTTATATATATAATCAATTAAAATTCAAATTAAAAATAAATAGATAATTCAGTTTTATACTCAAGTTTCGATTTTTCAACTCAATATCACAATCAAATTGGTATGGATTCTCATAAAAAAAAATCAAAAATAGTAATTTGTAATTCTGAGAACTTGAACCGAATTTAAATTGAACCAATTGATTCGGTTCCATTTTTTAGAACCACAATTTATATTTTTTTGGTTTTATTCACAATCAATAAATAAATTTGAGAATATAGGTATATGTTATATAGTGGATAAGATTGTAAAATATAACTTATAATTTTTTATTTTTTTTTAATTATAATATTTAATTTTTTATTGTAATTTTAAATTTTTTTTTTTTTGCTGTAATTTTTAATTTTTTATTATATTTTTAAAATTTTTAAAATTTTTAAAATATAACCTATAAATTGAGAGTTATAATAAAAACAAGAGATGATTGTATTGAGAATATTAAAAAAGGAGATTAAAAAATATTCTATATATCATTATAGTCATAAATTTTAACTCTACCTTATCAACAAGTCATATGAAATAGTAACGGCACAATATATAATCAGTCTTCTCAATTTCTCCAATCAATTTCTCGCATAATAATAATAATAAAATGAAAATGGATATATACAATTAGCCTTCCCTGTAATATATAATGAAGACTGATACTGGAATCATAAACCTAAAGATTAGAAATCAAAGAGCAGAAAGAAAGATAGCTGATTATGTAAAGAAATTAAGATGTTTGAAAAAAGAAAAATCAGATTCATTAATCTTCAAACTGTATATGACAAGACTGATGAGAGACGGTAGCATTCAAAAACAAAAACATACTGCCCAAAAACAAAAACATAATTCTAATGCTCGAAAGAATGTAAGATGAATTGAATTTGGGATTGAAGTAGCAGTGATTTCTTCAAGTTAAGCTGCAGTTCCAGAAGCTTAATTTCTTTCCATTTCTTCTCCAATTCAGCCCTCTGAGTTTCATCAATCAGTTGAAGCATTTCTTCTATGACATCTTCCTTCAATCCCACGTTGTTATGATTATGAAAACGGACCATCTCTTTCACGCTCAACACACTTATCGCCTTCTCCTACATCTTCTTTTTCGCTGCCATTAAACAATAAGAAGAAGAAGAACCCACAAAAGATTTTTGTTTCTTGACTTTTGGATTTCTTATGATATCAAAATCTGCTTCATGATTTAAAAAGACGTATTGTTTAATTAATTAACGTAAGTATAAGGTGTGCTTTTTCAAGATGGAATAGTATAATATTTATTATACGGGCAGAACTTTTTCTAGAAAACTGAGAGTACAAATTAATTATCATCATAAATGATATGTTAGCACATATAGACTCTTGGATTGCCCTATAAGAGAATGTATTTTATTTCTTGTTCATTCAATTGATAAAAAGCAAAAAATAAAAAAAATAAAAATAAAAGATTAGTACTGTAAATTTATTTTAATATTAAGGCATAAAATACATTCTCTTTAACTAATTTCTTATTTTAGTTGGATTTTTCTAATTTTCATTTTCACATAAACTTTGTGAGAAAAATTTTGTCATGCAATTTTCCTTTATATGTTCTATCTAAACCATTAGGATGATTAGAAACATATCATGTTTTAAAAAATGTATTTATAATCCCTCTTATTTTTACTATACATTTTCTTCTATAATTTTCACATTCTTTTTTGAATCTTTTAGTCAAAAATTGGTAAAATTTTCTAATAATTTTTTTGATTTTAATAAATATATATAATAGTAGTTTTATAATATTAGAGGAAATTAAAATAAAATATATTAGTTTTATAATAGTAGAGGAAATTAACATAAAATATTATTAGTATAATAAATTAATTTTTTCTTCAGCTTTGTTAATACCCTACTGTGGAAGATGCTGAAAAAAGTGTATTGCTTTTAAAATTTTCTGTCAACATTAAGTATGAAAATGCAAGCTACTTTGATGGCAGTAATGTTCATTCAAGAAACATATAAATTTTTTTATAAGGGAAGGATAACCATAAATTATAATTTATCTTTATGATTAAATAATTTGAATTTTCATTTGACAAATTATTGAGAGAATTGGGGAAGTGATATTCAAGTAGGACATCTGTTGGAGCCAAATAGAAAATTTTTCATTTTTATTTTCATTAGTAATCGGGAGGATACTATTAATAATAATCAAACACTAACACTCACAACCAATATATATTATGTAAATAGGTAATGATCTTGATTTTCTTTGTTAATTATTATGTTAAAAATTTTTACAATATTTCGATAATAAAATTTGTATACGTAAAATGATAATTAAATTTCTTTTGGATAAAAAATGCACATAAAAATTCCTCATTATCTTGAAGTTGTGATTGTACTCTAAATTTGAATTTTCCAAGTGTAAAAATTATAAAGGAAAGTATTGACTTGATAAGTTATTTAGGGCTTTTCATAAATAATCATTTTTTTTATCATTTTAGTTTGATTCCAAATTCAAAAGAAATGTTCTGTTTTTAAATCTTTCCTCAAAACTATTAATTTATTTCAACCAAAATGACTGTTTGCATAATAAAACTATTACATTCAAAATTCATATTCAGATTCAACACCAAATCCACATCAAATGAATTACAAAAAATAAATAAATAAATAAATAAAATAAAGAAAAATAATTTGCTATTAATTTTTAATAACATACATTTATTTGATACAATTTTAATCATTGACAAATAAGTCCTAACAACTCATGTTATTCTTTTTATTTAAAAATAAAAAATAAAATTATTTTTATGGAAAATAATCTTGCATATCTATTTTTTAAAAGTAAAATTTTACTATTTTATTTCAATTACATTTTTTAAATAATCTTATTATTAGACACTTAATTTTTGGGGCGCATCTAAACTTGGTTTTGAGCCTTGCACTAAGTGGAGATGTTGCAGAAAAATAGAAGCAATATTAACACTCTTGTAAATCTATAAATTTAATTTTTAAAAATTTTATTATATTTACATAATTTTATTATAATTTATATATTTAATTAATAAGAATTAAAATTAAGAATAAATAGATAATTTAGCTTTATGCTCAGTTTTGATTTTTAAACTTAATATCAAAATGGAATTGTTATTTGGATTCTCAAAAGGGAAGACCAAAAATAATAATTTTTAATTCTTTAGAACTTGAACCGAATTTGAATCAAACCAATTGGTTCAGTTTGATTTTTTTGAACTGTAATTTATATTTTTTTGGTTTTATTCATAATCAACGAATAAATTTGGGAATATCAATTCACAATCAACGAATAAATTTGGACATATCAATAGATACATATTATATATTAGATAGGATTAAAAGAATATAACTTTATAATTTTTTTAATTGTAATATCTAATTTTTTATTGTAATTTTCAACTTTTTCGTTGTAATTATCAGCTTTTTAAAGAAAATGTAAAGAAAATTGAAAAATATTTCATATATCATCGTAATCATTGATCTTAACTCTATTTTATCAACACCGTAATACAAAATAATGAATACATGAATATGTTCTAAAAATTATTTACTCAATTAAATCTCGTCATATATGTACATAATTTAAAATCAAACAATTATAAAAGTGGATATGATAATGAAAATACTTAATTTACATGACATGATAAAAAGCCATGTTCTCATTACAATACAACCATCCAATCCTACCATTTTCTCAATTCCAAAATATCTACAATTATATGATCCATAATTTTAATTAGTTTAATATTCTGTCCACATATATATATATTGAAGACTGATACTGGAATCCTAAACCTCAAGAATAGAAATTGAAATAGAAGAAAGATAGCTGATTTTGTAAAGAAATTAAGATGTTTGAAAAGAGAAGAATCAGATTCATTGGTCTTCAGACTATATATAGCAAGCTTGATGAGAGACAGTAGTATTCAAAAACAAAAACATACTGCCCGAAAACAAAAACATAATTTTAATGCTTGTAAGAATGCAAGATCAATTGAATTTGTGATTGAAGTAGCAGTGATTTCTTCAAGTTAAGCTGTACTTCCAGTAGCTTAATTTCTTTCCATTTCTTCTGCAATTCAGCTCTCTGAGTTTCACCAATCAGTTGAAGCATTCCTTCAACAACATCTTCCTTCAATCCCACGTTATTATGACTGTGAAAATGGACCATCTCCTTCACGCTCAACACAGTTATTGCCTTCTTCTTCTTCTTCTTCGTCTTATTCGATTCCATTAAAGAGCAAGAAGAAGAAAAAAACCCACACAAAAGAATTTTGTGTCTTTACTTTTCGATTTCTAATGATCTAGATCTGCTTCATGATTTAAAAATACTAATTAATTAATTAATGTAAGTATAAAGTGTGCTTTTTCAAGATAGAAAAGTATAGTATTTATTTTATGGTCGAACATTTTTCTAGAAAGTTGATAGCATCAATTAAATGATATATTAGCATATTATAGACTCCTGGATTGCACAATAACATATACATAAATAATGAAAGTGTGGTATAAATTTAATGAGTGCTTGTTTATTCAACCGATAGAAAGCAAAAAACAAAAAAAATTATTACTCCAAATCTATTTTAATATTAAAACTTAAATATATATCTTTTTAACTAATTTTTTATTTTAGTTGGATATTTCTAATTTTTTGTTAACATAAACTTCGTGACAAAAATTTTGTCATATAATTTTCCTTTATGTGTTCTATCTAAAACATGTAGGATGATTAGAAAAGTACTGTTTTAAATATGTACTTATAATGCCTTTATTTTTATGATTTTCCTCTGTTTTCACATTCTTTTTAATCTTTTAATCATAATATTTTGTAATATTTTTTAATTTTAAAATATATATATATATAAATAGTTTTATAATATTAGAGGAAATTAAAATAAAATATTATTGGTTTAATAAATTAATTTTTTCTTTAATTTTTTTAATATTCTATCACTACAAGAAAAAGGAGTTTTTGCAGCTAATTTTCAAATTGTCACAAATAATTATTATTTGCGGTTGATATGCTGCTTAACACAAATGCATCGCAAAAATGTTTATAATTTGCAGCCAAAATCAAATATTAGTGGCAAAAAAGTGGTTGTTAATTTTATTGTTTATCTAAAGTTTAGGAATTAAAAGGTTATTATTTCAAAATGAATTTAAAATGAGCCATTAAATTTATAGTTTTTCCACTTGAACCCATTAAATTGTTATATTAATAAAATAAAGTAAGTGTAATAAGTGATTATTTTGGTAAAAATACTTTTCAGATGATATTATACCAAACCTTAGGGGAGAAATGTAATAATACTTCTTTTAAAAATTAATAAAGAAAATTCTTATCTTGTGTTACTTTGAGTTGATGAAAAGAACCAAAAATTTTGGTAATATATCATCTTTACTAGATAATCGAGAGATTTACTACTAAATTAGTGTTTATCATGCATAATTAACTTAAATTTTTTTATTTAAAATGATGTTACAACATTTTAATTATAAAAGATATTTATTCCCTAAAATTTAAAAATAACATTTTTGTTGCCTTATAAAAAATAAGTATTAATAAAAATAAATTAATTAAAAATCAAAATAAGTATTAAAAAAATATTGTTAATTATATCTCCAATCATAATTAATGCACACATACTAAACTTAATAAAAGTAAATTCTATTTAAATTAATTTAAATTTATGGATATGTAAAAATATTTATTAATTACATCTCTCACTACTAGAAAATAATTAAAAGAGCACACTAAATAGAAGACGGTTTTTATTTTTTAAGACGGTTTATTCAAAAACTGTCTTTAATTCTAATAAATAAGAACAGTTTTTGTAAACCGTTTTCTAAAATATATGTTTTAAGAACTGTTTTAATGAAACCGACTTTAAATTTAAAAAATAAAAACTGTTTTTGTAAACCGTCTTCTAAAATATATGTTTAGAGAACAGTTTTAATAAAAATGACTTTAATTCTAAAATATAAAAACGATTTTTGTAAACCGTCTTCTAAAATATGTGTTTAGAGAAGTTTTAATAAACTTATTTTTATTTTAAAAAAATATAAAAACAATTTTTAGAACGTTTTCTTTTTTCACATATTTAAATGACAGTTTTAGTAAATTATTCTTGATTTTTAAAATAAAAAATAATTTCCAAATCGTTTTCTAAAATACATATTTAGAAGAATTATAATAAGATATACTTTTATTTAAATAATAAAAAATTATTTTAAATATTCTTCTATTTAGAGAATAATTTTAATTTAATTGATTTCTATTTAAAATTTAAAAAAAAAAATTTTAATCTTGTTTTCGTTTACTATACCACATGAGATTGGGTTTTTTTTTTGAATACTAATTTAGTCAAAAACTTTTTGATCAGTAAATATATAAAAATTAAAAAAATTACTTTTTTAATTTTAATAAATGTAATTAAAGATGTTGGTGTTTGAATTAAGAATATCAAACAAAATATAGGTAGAGTATATATATACACATTTACATAAATATAATGAATATTAATTAAGGGATATTGTTCATGTATTGGGCCGGTCTTTAAACAATGACCTTATTTTTATTGTTAATCTACTAATTTGCCTAATAATATAACAGTAGACTTTGAACAATAAATGCACACACACACAAATATATATATAAATATATATATATATATATAAAATTTCAATTTCACATTAAAAAAATTTAAATCTATTTTAAAATCATAAAATCTCTAAATTATATACGTATATAATTATTAAACACACATTCTTTTCATTAATTTTTTTGTTAAAATTAATTGCTGACTCAATATTGATTATTTTAATAACAAAAATACCTTTAACTTTTATTTAACTAATATAATGACATAAATACTCTTTTTTAATAATTTTTAATTAATTGTTTATATAAATAAATTAATTGCATTCAGTGATAATTCTTAACTAATTACGTAAATCATATTAATACATCTCTGTCTAACATGTAATTGACGGTATTCATTACCTGATTTAGATAATAATCACTTTTCAGTTCATATTAATCCACAAATAATTCAAATACTAATCAAATATTAAAACGCATCAATCATCATAATGAATACGCAACACTAAATATTAAAGCAAAACAAATAACACAATTACACAAATTGAATGCTTCAAATAGATTAGATCATTGTCTTAGAAAACAAATTTAACTACACATCAGATAAAGTTCAAAATCCATAATAAAAAATTTAACAATTGACAACATAAAAAACAATAACTTCACTATTGTTTAATTCAAAACAAAGGTTTAAAGATAAGAGAAAAAGATAAAATTAGATTAAGAGAGTCTTGATTTTCAAAACCTAGAACTTGATGCCCAAAAATTCTTCCAATCTCCTCTCCCTCTCTCTATCGCTTAGTTCTCTCCAAAAACTTGAACTTGATGCCCAAGAGCAGGATGAATGGCGCAATGGCCAATTCTCGTGATCTGTAAAAAATACAACCAAAATATATTAAATATTAATGTAAGCAGAGGATTAAACAAACAAATCAAATTAAAGAGTAAATGATAAGTGTGTGTTTTTACGCACTTATCAAATACTCTCATACTTTAATGTTTGCTTGTCCTCAAGCAAATCAAACCAACAAAAATAGATATTGGGGAAAAGACTAAAAACAGGCAAACATAATAATAACCCAAAAAAAAAAAATCAAACAAACACACTTCTAGAACATGATAAGTTAAACTTGAACCAAAATATATGTGTGTGATTGGTAGTAAGTCACTATGTTCAACAAACGATTACTTTTCATTCATCCCCTACACTTAATGGAAACATTGTCCTCGATGTTGAAAGATGAAAAAATAAAGGAAAAAATTATAAAGATCTTACCTGAGAGGTAAGATGTATTGTAAGAATCTTGCCTCTTATTGTGCATTGTTATCTTCATCTACTTGGTTGGGCGGGAATTGTGGAAGTGGTGGAAATTGAACATCGGGATGTATTTGCTGAAAATATGAAGCCAAAGTGTTGAAGCAGTCCACTTGATACTGATGCATCCTTGATTGCTCTTGTCGGATGTTAGAAATCTCACGCCCTTGTTGAATAATTATTTGATGCATATCGGCAATCTTTGATTGTATGGGATCTTCGTGATGTGAGGAGGAAGTTCCGGCTTCATTATCTTGATGGACAAACGGGGTATTTGGTAAGCTTTCATGAGGATTTTGTTGACGCCTCAATCTTTCTTCATAGGCTGACCGGTATGCCTCTGGAATTGTATTAAGGGAGCCTTTTCTCAGTCGAGGCAATGGTTTTCGTGGTGGTGGAACTTGATTATCATCATCCACAATAAATCTTAAGCCTGATCGGACGAATGCACCTCCTGCCCAGCAGTTGAACTTGGAAATTGCCATCCCGTCAATTGGAGAGTCCGGATTTACCTTGTACTCTGTGTCCTCTACCCTTACCTCTCCCTTTAAACATAAGGCAGTAATAAGACAGGGGTGTGTGTGTCCCCTCGTTGTTTTTGCTTCAATAGATGCAATCAAGCTGTCTTGGATTACTTTCCCTATATCAATAGTAATCTTAGCACAAATACAATAAAGTAAAGATGCTCTTTTTGCTGTAACTTCATTAAGATGAGATGTAGGCATGAGATTGGAGTAAATAAATTTATACCAAGTCTTGGCGTATCTATTGAGCGTATTTTCCGGGAAGGTGAGAGATTTGTTGTATCTACCACGACTTTTTAACCATTGTGTTCCAGGAACACATAATTCTTCAATAATCTGAGTGTAGATTTCATCATCGCTCCTGAATGCATCATACAAATCCTCATCTGCGTCAATGGATAGTAAGCCATAAAAGGTGTTAATGGCCTCAGAATTAAATGAAATCCTTTTGCCCCTAACATACACTTTGTCATTCTCTTTGCTCACTGAAGCATTAGCATAGAATTCCCTAACTAATGGCACTATTGCTTGAGTAGGATAGTCAGTAAGCGATTCTCATTTCCGATTCCGGATAAATTGCAAAATCATTCCATCTTTTGAGCCCGGTTTTAATGCTCGTTCTCTCACTAATGCTTTTTCATCTTGTTGAAATTTAATAAACTTTTGTTCGGCTTTACATGAAACAAATTTCCTTTTGTCAAAAACTAATGAAACTTGTGAAGAACTCCCCTTTTTTGGTGCCATTTTACTCTCAGTATTCTTTTAGGCAAATTACCGAACACTTGGAATACACACTTTTGCTACCTCTTATTTTGCACTTCAATCCACTTAATCAACCTTTCTTTCACTCCTAAAGCACCTTACAAGTATTTTTCAACTATCAAACTTAAAATTATTAGGTCAAAGTTCACTGAAGCATTTTGTCGAACATCTGGCGTGCACTTTTATTAACCCACTCAATTTCTAATCCAATCCTTCAAGTTTAGGCCAAAATTACAATGTAAAACGCAAACACTTCCAAAATATTAATTTCTCCACAACACCCACAACAAATTCCACGAAAAATTAAGAACCAAACATTTCAATTTGCTATTAACATTACAACCCTAAACATTTCTTTATAAATATACAATTGGAAGAATAAATTTTACACTAGTGAGAACTTACTTGAAATTGAAGTGAAAATGCAATGTTGGGATTGAATTCCTTACTCTCACTGCACTTCTCCAAATTCTTGCTATGTTGGGAGATTATAGGTAATTGAGTGTTTAAATTTGGTAAGAAAATATATGTAATTTGGTATTTGGGATGGTGATTGAATGTATAGTAATTGAATTTAGGTAAAGAGTGAAAAAGAGAGAGTGTTTGGGATGGTGTTTGTGTTGGAGAAAGAGGAAAATTTGGAAACAAATAGAAAGGGGATTATATTGAGGCAAAAAGAGGGGAGGCGCAGCATAAATATGCTCGCGCAGGCATTTTGCGTGCAAGACAGTATGCGCGGCCGCGCCGCGCATACTGTCTTGAGCGTAATTTTTGTGCGAAGCGCGGTGCAGCCGTGCAATCTTCTGCGCGGCCGCGCCGCGCTTACTGTCTTGCGCACGCAGGCGCGCAATTGCTTGTGCGGCCGCACCGCGCAATCTGTACTGCCACCGCGCCTGCGCGCGCAAGAAGCATATATATATTTTTTAATTTTTTAATTTTTTAATTTTTTTTATTTTCACATTTTTTTTAATTGTTTTTCTTTTCACATTTTTTTAATTTTTTTCTTTTCTTTTTTCTTCTATTTTTTTTTCTCTCTTCACCTTTTTCCCTAACTCCCTTAGTTTGAAATTAAACTTGCAAAAATTTTTCATCGACAAAAAAAAAAACACACAATCATTGAAAAGCTGACTTAAAAAGTTTGAAAAATTTGCCAATAGGTCCCCTTAACTTTACACTTAGGAACCCTGATGACTTACGTTTTGGTCCGTATTTCCCTTACGTTTTTATCCTCGAACGTCTTTCTTTTTTAACCGAATTCAATAATTTCAAGTCAAATTTATTTTAAATGACTAATTTCCTCGTGATATGCAAAAAATACAACAAAAAAATATTAAATATTAATGTAATTAGAGAATTAAACAGACAAATCAAATTAATTAAAGAGTAAATGATAAGTTTTTTTATTATACACTTATCAAAATAAACTAAACTTTTATTTTTTAATTGATTGCAGTGGGTGTTGGGGCACCAAAAATCATGCGGGGGAGTGAGTATGACTGAAGAGGTGCCGCGGCTACGCTGTTAATGACGCGGCTGTGTCATGCATGCTGCACAAGAGCACGTGCCATGGCGCGGTAGCGCCACTTGGTGGCGCTGCGGCGCCATGCATTCTGCCATACATTTTACACAAGAGTAGGTGGCATGGCGCGGTAGCGCCACTTTGTGGCGCGGCGGCGCCATTCATTCTGCCATGCATTCTACATAAGAGCAGGTGGCATGGCGCGGGAGAGCCACCAGGAGGCGCGGCGGTGCCATGCATTCTGCCATGCATACTACACAAGAGCAGGTGGCATGGTGCGGTAGCGCCACTTGGTGGCGCGGCGGCGCCATGCATACTGCACAAGAGCAGGTGGCATGGCGCGGTAGTGCCACCAGGAGACGCGGCAGCGCTATGCATTCTGCCATGCATACTGCACTAGAGCAGGTGGAATGGCGTCGCCGCGCCATGCCACCTGCTCTTTGGTAGCATGCATGGCGTTGTAGCGCCACTAAGGAGTGCGGCCGCGCCATACAAATCTGATCTGCAAGGTTTAAAATCTTGCAAATAGGTCCACTCAGCTTTGCACTTAAGTCCTCTAGTGACTTGTGTTTTGGTTCCTGAATGTCTTCCTTTTTAAGCTGAATTTAGTCTTTTTGAGTTTAATTCACTTTGAATGGATAATTATCTCATCATCTGCAAAAATATATAATCATGTAAAAGATATTAAATATTAATTGTCACTATTTTATTCTTATGTAATTTAATGATTATAGCCAATAATTAGTAGGACTTTATTTATTTCTTTTTTGTTCTGATTATGTTTGTTGTTTATATATTGGAATTCAATGAAAAATAAACTATTTTCTCTTTCGGTCTTTTGATTGAATATTCTTACTTAAACATTAAAGTTAATAACAATATTGTTCATAGTGTTGGATCAATCTTTAAACGGTGATTTTTTATTTTTAATCTGTTGCTAATTTGTCGAATGCTATAATGACAGATTTTGAATAGTGAATGCATATATATTAGATTTATATCTAAAATTTATATAACTATAATATAATGTCAAATCACTAATTCCTACATATATATTGAAATATTACAAATAAAAACAATCATTCAGTTAATATTTATATTTTAATTAATGTTTAAAATTTAAAATTTATTTGTAGAATTCCCTAATGATTGAAATTCTCTTTGATCAAGCAACGGTTTATCCAAATCTTTACTCTTGACATAAGCTGCAAATTTGGAGCTGGCATAAAACTAATTACTGCTTTTGAACTAGCATTATTACGATAAAATTTCATTAACATGAATGTAAATAATAAGCTGAATTTGTGAAAAATTATCTTGGACCAAGTTCAAAAAATAGAGAAGTACAAAATACAACAAAGCATAATTTGATAGTTCATGACATGGAGAATGAATTACAAATAAACCAAATTTCTAATTCAAATATAACTATGATAGTATTATTAGTTAACAACTATCCGTACTCCACTAAATATTATTTTAGAAAATCGATGTTGTCATCCAAAAATGACAGGTCTGAAGTTGGAATGTTGTTGAAATACTCTTCGAGAAATGAAATATCCTGAGACAAACAATCTTCCAAAACATCGAATGATAAATAAGCATTTTGTTTAATTAAAATATACTCAATTTTATTATGTTTTTTTTTTAATTTTTGGTAGTGTCCTAAACAACCCACAAATTCAGAGTGTGGGTATTATGTAATGAAGTATATGAAAGATATTATTGAAGATCCAAATATTTCCATCCAATAAAAGGTTAGAATTATAACTTTACAATTATTTTATTTATTTTATTAATTTTTTATAATATGCATGACTTCTAATATTATTTTATTTAATTTCATTATGTGTAATATCTTATGCAGTTTGAAAAAAAATGCTCATACAAACAAGAAGAGATAGATGAGATGAGAAAAGATTGGGCTGAATTTGTTCTGTCAATTTTGTAATTGAAATAATTGTATCTTTTTATTCTTTTGTTTTAGTTATATTTTTCATGTTTTACCCAACGAATTTCGATGGATATATTTGGTTATAGGTCTATTGATCTACTTTTTATTCAATTTAATTATTAAGTCATAAATTAATTGATAAGTGTATTGATTTAAAACTATGGCAAAGACTACGAAAGACAAGGTTGTTACTTGTTAATTACCAAGCTCCCTAATGCTTGACTGCTTGTTGCTGGTTCTGCTTCATGTTATTAGTTGTACGTTTTTTATTTTTCTGCTATTTTCTTCTCCTAATGTTACTTTATTGTAGCCATTTCTGCTATAATTTATTGTTGTTTCAGCTAACTATTGACAAAGTTGTAAATATATATTGTTGTTGGGAGATACTTATTTAATTCTTTTATGGCTACTATTTTTAGTTTTATAATAATTAGTGGATAAAACAGGTATGTATGTGATATCTAGCATCAGCTTGCTGTTGTTTCTGATTCATGATCTACTGCTGTTGTGCTACTATTTATATTTGCAAATTGTAACGATACGGACTCTTTTAATTTAGACTTTTTTTTAATCAATATTTAATATATTTTTAAACAATTAATAAGATCGATACACATGTATGAATTAATGAGTGATATTATTGTCCTCTACATATATTTTATATATATATATACACACATATATATATGTATATGTATATTTTTTGATAAATTAATTTTTATTTAATCGAATTTTGTTAATAACCATTTTTATTGTTATTTTTAAAAATTATAATTTTAAAAATTTTAATAACTGTTAAAAACTGTCTTCTTATATATCTAAATATTATTATAAGTAAATTTCTTATAAAATTTTAACAACTGTTAAATATCGTCCTCTTATAAATTTAAATACTGTTATAAAGGGTTCTCTTATAAATTCGAGTATTATTTAAAACTGTTTTTTTATAAATTTAAAAACTAATAAAAATAGTCTTCTCATCATAACAAAAGAGAACGGTTTTTGATATTTTAAGACACATCAAAAGAAAACGGTTTGTAATACGTTCTAAAAGAGTTTTTAAAACATTTTATAACAGTTTTAAATGTATAATAATCTAGTAATCACAATTAGATTTGCATAATAGTTGAAGAATTTTGCATTTCATAAATAAGCATTTTGTTTAGTTCGAATAAAAGTCTGTTAACGCTTAAAAATAATCAACTAATTTTACAGTAATAAAACAAATCTATCATTCAACTTGATTTAATCACTACTCTTGATTGGATTGGATTGGCAAGCTTCCTGTCACAATATGATAGCTCTTGTTATCCAGCTCGCTCAGCTTACCATATTTCCTTTCATAGCTATCCAAAAGTTCAGACCTGATTTAAAACATACAATTTGATAATAAATAATAATTTTTATAATTATTCAGTAAAGATCAAATAGCATAAAACTATCATTAATTCATATTAATCATGAAATAATATAATCAACAACATTAATTAAAAATTAATACCAGTATGCTAAGCATTGGAATGGTGCATATTTATCATAAATTTCTCCCACATCCTTTCTATTGCAACTTTTCCTTGAATGCACCTGTCCATCCCACAGTAAAAATAAAAAAAAATTGTAATTAGATAACAAGTAATTAAGACAGACAGCTCAAGTAATTAGAAGTGATTGGGAATCAACTATTATATTTTAAACAAGAGAAAAATCACGGGTCCCTTTTTTTAACACAAATTTTTATATTATTATTAGATTTAGGTATATTTACCGGTTGAAATAAAATTTAACCATGTAAAATGCATTATAATTAATACATATATTAGATTCAATTTCAATAATTGAATGTATTTATATTTAATTTCTTATAAATAATATAAAAATTTATATAAAAAAAACTTAATTCTTTTCCTTTTAAATATAGACAAATATATGAAAATTTAGATGCGATGAGATTACCTCTTTTAAATGTTTGGCAGTTTCAGTATCAATGGGAACTTTGTGATAAAATCCAATGCACAACAACACATTAGCACAAACAAAGGGTCCAAACCCTCTATTCTTCCTCAACAATTTATAGAGTTGCTTGGAGGGAGCTTGTTCAAAATAAGCAGTATTGAGTTTTCCATTCTCAAATTTTCTAGCAAGTTGAATAATAGACTTTGCTCTATACCCAATACGGCATCGTCTCTTCAACAAATTCTCATCCAAATTGGCTATTTCTCTTGAGCTTGGAAAATTCTTCAATGACTTTGAATTTATTTCTGCTTGAAGATCGCAAAGTGCTGTAGCCATGCTCAATGTTCTTCTCCATCTACATATAAAAATAAATAAATTTAATAACATTAATTATAATATAAAATGAAAAACGCAATAACATTAATTATTTAAATATTTTGTATTAATGTTTTTAATTTCTTGGTACCCATTAAATTCCTTTGTTCTTTTTTTTTTTTTAAATATCATGTCAAAATTTTTACAAAAATTAATTTAGGAAAAAATATTGACCTAATTAAGAATTAAAATAAAAAATTACCCTAAAGTCAACATTCAATAAATAAAATTTATGTAAGAAAATCACTAAATTATGTAAAAATAGAAAAAATTTAGTTGTATTCTTTTTTTAAATATTACATAATTATATGTATAATCTACCAATACCTAAATAAAAAATTTATCAAGAGTCGGAGTGAAAGTCTGGGAAACCATTTGCTAAAGTCTATGTCTAATTTGGACGAAATTTGCGCCCACTTCATAGGAAATTTGCTCCAACGCGACCATAGCTTTTGCTTGTTAAGCACTTTCCCTCACTGATTAATTGCATTTAAAATAAAATAAATAGCCAAAAAATGGAAAAATTTATGTAGAGTAGTACTAAGATCTACTGATTCTAGCAAACTTACGTGGAGTTGCAAAGGAGAATAGCCTTGACAATATCTTCAAAAAGGGAAGGAGATCGAAAGAGTCGACCGAATCCTTTGAGTTTCGATTGTTGATGAATATTTTGAAACTTTTGAATATCTTTCTCATCTTTATCCGTCAACCTTAACATTCTTACAACCTGTTCTTCGATGGTTTGCTTGTCTTTCTCTGCAACTCGATGAGTATCAGAGAGTAGATAGACCAAGAGATGGTTCTGATTGCGTTCTTGTGATTGTGAAATGGAAACATTGACTGAAGTTGTTAAATCTGACAGTCTTAGAGGGCGTTGGAAGGATTTGGATGAAGGAATCCAATTATTCGGAGACATCATGAAGAATCCATGGTTGCAAACTGCATTCTCTAAATTGAAAGTTGGAAATCTCTCACCTAATTCTATTTTGAACAGATAATCTTGCTTCATTTCGTCTTCCATTGATGAACAAATAAGCTTCCTTTGTACATTATTGAACTAGATGCCTATATTAACTCATTGATTTCTATATGTTTAATATTCATTAATGGTGTTTCTTGGAAAGTGATTGGAGAATTGGAGAGGGTTTGAATCAATATTGGACCAGCAATGGAATTATCAAAAGGAATATAATTGCAGATAGTTTGGGAAAAGAGAAAATCTTGAGATAGAGGCAGCAACTCAATTTCCATCTCATGAAATAAAAGCTTTTATGGGTTCTTCCTTAATGGCAACGAAATTGTTGTACAAAGATCGAAAATCTACTGAAAATCAAGAGTCAAGATTGCCATATTTTGAGGTGTCTGTTTTCCTTTACGCAATATTGCAATTCTAGACTATAGCATTGTAAAAATGATTTTCATATACATATGATTAAGTATTGCACATTTTTTAAGTTTCATATTTTGTTCATTTTTTATATCAAATTTGTGTAGTATGGTGTGATTTATATGATCTATAATTTTCATTGCAAGAAAGGATCAAGTGGTCTCAAAAATATATTAATTCTCGTTAATTATATCATAAATATTATAATATAATTTTCTCATCTTAATATATAATAGGCTTAATAAAATTATATAAACTATTGATATATATTCTCTATGTTACAAGTATCTTAACTTATATATCTCTTACTTGACCCATTAGGTTATTATCATTTTATTTCTAAAATTTGTTAAATAATAAAATAAGATATATTTTTTCAACTATAACAATCTCATTATTTGCAACTTATTAAGACCTAAAATGTTATAATTAAAACCCTTCTTTATATTTTGTTATTTTAATAAAGTTTTAGAAAGGAAAATATTATTATAAAAAAAATACAAATAACAGTTGTGACAAACTTAGCTAATTATTTTACAAGAAAAGAATAGGCTTAGGAGTATTTATGAAATAAGTAAAAAGAAAATAAATGTTTTAAATAAGATGAGAATAATAAATTATAACATGTTAATTAAATTTGGTGTCATATGTTCATAAAATTATTAATTAGATATATTTTATATTCTTATTAAATAGTTTAATTTTAATTAAAACATAAAAAGAAGAGAATTTTGTTATTTTAGTACATTTATATTTTTTATTCTTTTATTTATACTAATTATGAATTTCATAATTTCTTTAAAGAAATATAATGGAATACAATATAATTTTTTCAATAGATATATTATATATAAAAATAAAATGCTAAAAATGTTTCGCTTAATTTTTTTTTGTTAATCATATATCAAATTATTAATAAAAAATACAAGAAAAGAGTTGGAACAAAATTTTTTAATTTTAATATTTTAGTTTTTAATATGTTATGAGCAGCAGAGATTTAATTGTTATAATTAAAAAAAGTACATTTTACTTTGTTATATCACTAAATTTTAGGAATGAGAACAATAATAATCTAACAAACCAACGAATGTGTAAACCAAAAAATATATACTTATTTGTTCAAACTTCAGGAGAAATCTGTCAATCTCAAGCTCTAAAGGATATCTATCATTTTCTTAAAATTCAGGAGGACATATGTCAATTTTTTTATTTTAAATAATTTGGTTTGTTTACATGATGTGATTTGAAGATTAGCGTGTAGACTAAAATCTTTTCGCTTGTCTATGAAATCCTACAATATGATTTTCTCATTGATTTTTTTAAGATATTGTAGATAAGTTTATATGCTTTTAAGGTTAGTGAGGGTATGTATGTATGTGTGTATATATATATATTTATAAATATGTTTTATATAATTTCTATAATTTTGCTTACAAATATTTATTTAGTTTCATCACATGACAGAAAATAATCTCTCTTAAAATTCTAAATTAATGAAGTAGATGATGACGTCACTTGTCAGTATAAAGAATCTTTTAGAAAAGTCCAAAGTAGTAGTTTCTTAATAGACACATATTTAGAAAACGATTTAAAATGGAGAGATTGTCTAAAAAGATAAAATTTATATGCTATGAAGTTTTATCGTAGACAATATAATTAGTGGTCTAAAATTGTCAATTTAAATGAAAATACCATGAACAATTTATTCTATCTATCTAATTAATAATGTTTTATTCTCTAAAAAAAATAAAAGATAAAGTCAAAGAAATAACATTGATGTAAAGTTTTTATTCTTAAAATGTTACTTTGAAAAGCATGAATAAATATATATAAAAAAAGGAGCTCATTTGGTAGATCCCATGACTAAAGATTAATTGCTAACTATATTTATCATGTAGATCATATAAATTTTATTAATTAGCATAATTTTATATTTGTTATTTTGATATATCTTTTGACTTCTATGTTGATAAAATTATAAAATAATAATGTGAATATAAAATATTTTAAAAAGTCTATTGAAACTATTTAAGTTTAATGTTGAATAATTTATTGAAATTTGTTCATAAAGATGAAAACATTCAATTAGAAAATATCTTACTTGTAATGTATGAAAAGAAATATTTTTTCCTTTAATAGAGATGTGACTATCTTGAATCATGCATTGATATGGATATATAGTTGAAAGTTTAGTGATCATGTTAAATTATTAGATAATATTTATACATATTTCATTTAGCATGTGATCCAAGTGGGAGAATGTAAAACTTTAATTACTATATGTCCCTAATATTCATGATCAAATTAATTAATTCACAATGATAAACGCATATTGAGCATCTACATCCACAATTAGGGGGTCAAGATTTTTAACGAAATACTTCCTCATTTTAAGGTTACTGGTAGCACTTTTTGGATAGATTCCAAAAAAAAGTAGAAAATTGGATACAACAAACGCAAAAGAATTCAAAATTTTAAATTAAATTTGCATAATAATTAAGGATTTTGCATTTGAGAAATGTCATAAATAGACATTCGAATATATTAACACTGAAATATTCATAAAAACATTGTATATTCTTTTTAAAAGTAATTTTGTTTAGTTCAAATAAAACTACAATTAATATTAATCAAAAAACAATAAAACAAATTAACTTAATTAAATTAATTAAATAACAGTATCCTAAGCATTAATATATTGGAATGATACATATTAATTTATCGTGAAATAGTCAACAATCTGTACTCATTTCTTCTTGCTAATCTGTAGTTTCAAGTATCTGTGTAAAGTTAATTAATGCTGCCTATTGGGAAAAGGATTCTAATATCGATCTTCAGTTAATATTAGTAAGAAGCATTGGTAGAACTCATAATAGAAAAGGAAAGGTTTGGATATTGGACCAGTAATAGACAGAAAATTAATCACAAATTAACTGCAGACACTTTGGAAAAAGAGAGTCTTGGGATAGAACAATTCCAACCAGAAAATCTATTCAAATCAATGCATACAATTAAATCTTTCTCTTTTCCAATCCACCTACCTTAATTAATTGATTCTTTTAAATATTGTAATAGAGAAATTACATACTTGCAATGCAAAATTTTTTCGTGGGTTGTTAAAATAATCTTTCATGGAGCCAGAAAAATTAAAGCGGCCCCGTTTGGAAGAAGAACAATCCTGTGAGTATTTAGTAGTAGAAGATTCATATGATAATCGAAAAGATGATGAAGATTACGTACCTGAGTTGCGGAGAAAAACCATGGAGGAGAAGCAACCGTCTGGATTGAAAAGGACTTGGAATGCTGAGGAAGAGATAGCCATTTTAAATGGTGTTATCAGATTCTCAACTGAAAAACAACTCAACCCTTTTACAGAAAGGACAGAATTTATGGCTTTCCTGAAAGAATCGTTTGATGCCAATATCACCAAGACTCAGCTGTTTTCAAAATTAAAGAATATGAAGAGGAAGTTCAGGAGAAATCTCATCAATGGAAAGGCAATTTCTGAACCCCATCACAACAAAGTTTTTGAGTTGTCAAGTAAGATATGGGCTGCTGCTGCTGCTGCTACTGCTACTGCAACTGCTACTCCTGCTGAGCCTGATTCGTCATTGCTGTGTGGAATTAGAGGAGTGCATTTAGATTTGGATGAAATATTTTCTGGGTTCGGAGAAAATATAATGGAGGAGGTATTGGCGAAAACAGGAGAAGTTGAAAGGGGTGAGTTTAAGAAGCTGTGGAAGGAAATTCAAGTTCTGGAATTGGAGCTTACAATGAAGAGGGCTCGGTTGGTCGAATTTGATGCCAAGATTATTTTAGACGCTTTCAATCTCTCCCAAAATGCAGTAACTCTTTAGAACCAGTTGGTTATCTTATTATTTTGCTAAATTAATATGGTAGGATTTAGAAGTGCTTGAACTTTTTACCACACCGGAGTGTAATCTGTGTGCGTTGATGTCTGTGTGGTATGTGAGTTCTTGTGCTTAAGTCATATTCCTTGTTCAAAGTGGTATGTCTATTCCATTGTCTTTGTTCTTGTGCTTCATAGATGAATGCTTAAATTGTACTGGCAAGGTTTGTCGAGATGAGATTACTGAAGATGATAATGAATATGATAATTGCAGTTAATCCATCTCACTCTGCTTAACAATTTCGCTTTCCTTAGTTCAAAAAGTTCAAACATGATCATAACATATACAATCTCAATTTCATAATATGTGCAACACAGGGCTGGATTGCAGAAGATTACTTGGTCAGATAAGAGTTTCTTTAAGATCTTTTTACATAACCACTTGAACTTGAAGTTTATAGTTAAGGACCTAGTGATAGTATTTAAGCTTTAAAATGTGATCTCTCAGTTTTTGAACTCATTAAATTCTAATTTAAAGAGAAATGCATGTAACCAAGATAGAACTGGTGAAGTGGTTATTTCATCATAAACTCCCCTCTCATATAGCACTGCACCTGTTATCGGCAATTTTTAAGTCTTTTCTGATATGGTTCATGTGGAGATCCTTCTTCTGGCTTCAGCGTAAAGAAACAGTATAAAGCGAATGATCCTTCACTTGAGGAGAGTTCTTGTATAGAATGCAATTCCCTTTGCAGCAATGGTAACAGTGGAATACACAGATGTGGGTCTGGCAGTAATATAAACAGATGATGCCCTCGCTACCCTCAATCTTCTTCCTCACTTTCATGTTTCACAGGTCTAGTCTTAACTTGTTTTCTGTTCTTCAATTTTCCCTTATCTAACAGTTTATGTAATGTTTATGCGCAGATTTTATCCATATTCTTTCCTTTTCCAGGGTTTGCAGAAAAGGCGTGCTTCTCAATTTCTCGCTCATTTGGAGATTCTTCCTCCTTGGTCTAATATAGTGGCTATGATTATTACTTAGCAAATTAAATTGCACTATAGCTTGCTATGAATTGTATAAACAAAGAGAAATTTGTTGTTACTAGACCTCGATTGCTATGTTAACTGTTACAAAATAGAATTAAAAAGTGAAAATAACAACTAAGCTTGATTTTATCAGGCTGAGTTTTCATTTGAAATTCAATCCATGATTCGTTGATCTCCGAATGTGTATTATGATTTTAATTTCCTGTCTTAAAAACATTCAAATGGTAGAATAGACAAGCTAGATTTAAGAAGATCAAGTAGTCAAGCTAAAACCTAGGGGCAAAAGATTCATCAACTTCTAATCCTCATCAATTCCGTCTTTTCCGGCAATAGGAGGTCTTCTTCTTGCTCCGACTTGTATGTCGTCTAGAAAGTGGAATGTCCTCAAGGTAAAACACTATCAACCAGCTTGCTATAACGGGTTAGCATTGATCAAAGATGGTGCTCGGCAAAAGTCTGGGTTCGGGTCAAATTTGTACATTGAGCCCGTCCAAGTCAATTCAATATTTTCAAGTTGGGCCTTACATTGGGGCTTTTAAAAGTCTGGAATACTATTAATCAAATTTATTTTCTGATTGACTCGGATTTGACTTGAATTGGGCCCAATCTTACCACACTTTTAATAAAAAAACTCAAGCCTAACCCACTTTATTTTTAAAGTCAAGTTTAACCTAACCTCAAAATACAGGATTTTTCTTGAGCCATGCTCGACTCATACTTTTTTACCAAGCATAAAAGTCAAAGGCCATATATATATATATATATATATATATGAATATCATACATCAGAATTTTTAATTTTTATGTAATATATTTCAAATTTATTGTTGTTAATTGAATGTATATATATATATTAAATTTCATTTTGTATAAGTAACATAGCAAAATTCATAAGAGGAAATTTTATCTTTTTAAATTTTAAATTCCATAATTTTGTAAAAAAAATTTTAAAATATTGTTTCCCAATTTTAAAATTCTTATGTAATGTAAATTTCTTTTAATTTTTAATTTTAATTTTCTAAATTATATTTACTTTTAACAACTTTTATATTTTAATAAACGTTAACATATATGTATGAAACCCTCATCATAAGAGGATCTTCTCTTGTGAAAAATTTTTCATCTTTTTTGACTGTTGCATAGAATTCAAATTTTTTCATTTTGTTTTTTTAGTGTTAGGTCGAATTGCTTATAAATTAAGATTATTTTCTACTCTTCATAGCTTCTATTTTCTTTTCTCTTGAGATGCTACCTTTTGAATTTTCTAGTTAATTTTTAATTGGATTAGCTAAATGCCATAAAAAATTATGCTTTTGGATTTTACATGTTTACTATTTGAATCCCTCTTTTTTCTTCAAATTATTCTTTTTTTAATATTTTCCTTTACAATATCATGATATTTTGGTATTGTTACTTCTCAAGCAAGGGGGTATTATTATCAAAAATTATCACTTAGATAAAAAAGTATTATCTTTTTTATCATATACCTCCCCTTAATTGTTACTTGACTAACACCAACATACAAAGTTACGAAAATGCCCTTTAAGTCCATTAATTTATTTGTAAAGATAAGTTTATCCACACCCAACCTTATCACTTGGATGGTCTTTCATCATCCTCTCCACCATCATCGTCATTATCAGATTTATCCTTATTTGATCTCTTTCATTGACATGCCTCCACCTTCCCAACACCCTCATCATCATCTTCATCTTCATCTTCCTCTTCTTCACTGTTTTCCTTTGGTTCAAAGTCACTGGCATCTTCGTCTTCTGCAACTTTACCTACTGGCAAGACAAGATATTTGATTCCCTCCTCTTGTTCGTCATGATCTTCCTCGTCATCATGATCAGCTGACTGAATCGGAGGTTCGCCGGTAGAGTACAAGAACCGCACTTGAAACAGTGATTTTTTCCCTTCGTTGACAGAGTTATTCCCGCACTTGAAACCGGGCAATAGTGGGAATAGGCTTATCCTCAATTGGAATAGTTTTTATGTTGGCTGTGATTGAGGCGTTGGTGGTTGGAGCAATGTCGGTTTTGGCGAGATTCAATTTGGGAAGTATTGCCATTCACCATTAATTGAAGTTCGCTTTAATTAGAAAAATTACTAAACAATTAATGCTAATTAAAAAAATTAGCAAAAGGGAGCAAGTTTGCTTTTGGTTGGGTTGGTTAGTGGGACGAATACATTATGGTAATATAATATTAGGTGTTCATCTAACCAAAACCTAAACCTCCAATAGTAGGCGTTGAAGCTGGCACCCTCTCAGTCTCTTAGTGAGAAAAGCCAACCTCTGACCACTTAAGCTTTGCTCAAGTAACGACGTCTTTTTAATAAAATGATATGTTTTGAACAAAAAATATTAAAAATAATAAATTCACTCTATTAAAAACTAATAAATTCGATTTAATTTTTTAGACTAAATCTAAAATCGAATTAAAAATTTTAAATTTTTATATTTGAGGACCGAAATTGAATCCATTTGCGTAAAGAATGAGACTAAACCTATCAATTTAGGTTTTTCCGCCCACCTTTAGTTATTAATTTAATAAAGATTAGGTTTACTTTTAGTTGGGCTGGTGAGAATATAACATAATTGTTAATTTAGCATAACTTTCATTATTTTACGAATATACCCTTTATACTCTAACGTATACTCCTATTAAATAATATCTTCCTTATTTTAATTTATTGCCCCTGCTTGATCAGTTAAATAGAAATTACATAAATCCTTAAAAGCCTACATCTTAAGAGCCCTGATATTATGTTTTTGATAATAAGACTAAGACAAAGCATTTAAAGAGATATATAGAAGACAATTTATGAAATGGATATATTATGAATTGATCATTGATTTTTATATTTTTTATATTAAACTTTTTCCTTAATCTTATTATCGGGTGAAAAGTCACCATCTATGAAGAATATGTGTGTCCTTCGTAACTATAACTTCATAAGATGTGGTATAGATAGATAATATTAGACATCGAGTGCAATTTTGGCTTTGTTTAATATTTGAACTTTCTTAAAAATTTTAGAGCATGTAAAAGTAGCTAGTCCATGTGTACATGAGGTGCTAATAGAAATTACATAGAAAGATGAAGAGTGAAATATATAAGATGTTTTCAGTCCTTGGAAACTTGGCAAGGATCTGCCTTCTAGTAAAATAACCTGATACTAAAGGAGCATGTAAAAGTTGTTCCAAGTTCAATATTTAATTTTCTTCACAACATTTATAATAGTTTTTATTTATTCATATTTTAAGCCACTTGCTTTATATCCCTTGCATGCACAACATTTTGTGATTAGGCTTGTTAAATTGCTTAGAAAATTCATCAGAATTTTTCTGTCTTTTCTGTTGGCATTAATTCGCTGATTTGGCTTCACTTCAGGCACTTTTTAACCTCATTTTGATTTAATCAAGTGAAAATATAGATATATTCTGTAAAATTAACTTAAAAAATAAAAAAAATTCATAAAAATATTTTTTTATTATCTTCAACCATATTCATAAACATGTTTTTCCAAATCAACTACAAATCTATCAATTTTTACGAAAAATATTGAACACATTCTCAATTTGTTTTCCCTTTTCTAAATATCTTTTTTGTAGTATTAATTACAATATTACAATCTATTAATATGTATATCAAGTGTATACAATATTATAATCTACTGATATGTATATCAGATATCTATTGGAAAGCTAAATCTGACGATTGTGATACTACTACTCAAACATTTCTTCATGGTATCTACCCTCACAATCCGAGGGACATCTATCCATGACTCAAACATAGTTTTTTCCTCTAGTCAAGTTTATTCACATACTTTTAAGGAAAATAATAAGATTGCATAAGATTATATTATTTTAAACGAAAAATACAAGTTAATAATGTTATAAATTTATGTAGTATTCCAAAATACTAAATCCCACATTGGCTAGTTAGAAGACTTTTAAAGAGTTTATATTTGAAAATAAATTAAGAGTAAATTAACAAGTTAACTGATGGGATTCTCACACCTACAAGGTAGGCTAGTTCAAGCCCGATCTTGGGATTTTGATTGGAAAGCGTTTAATGTGCATCGTCGCTTGGGGGATCCATTTTGTTAAAATATTGTGTTCATGAAAATTGAATTCAACAACAGATCCATTTTGTTTTTCTTGTCAAACCTCCTAAGAAATTAAGGTGGTTTCTTTTTTTTTTTTTTCCCATTTATAATGACAACACAGCAAGCAGCTATGCACATTCAAAGTCGTTTTAAGAGATGAATATTATACTTCTTAAATTTTTAAATATTAATCATTTTATTAAGGAATTATAATATTATAACATAATTTATTTTGCTAAACAAGAAAGTAACTTTTAACATAGAAATTTCAGACGGAATGCTAAGGCATATTGGTTGCACGATTCAGCTACTCATTCTGAGTTCAAATTTGGATAAATTACCATACAAAAATAAAATGAGTGTATGTGCAAGTAGTCAATACGTGAACGCATCTTAAGTAGACTTCGGGAATCCAATCCTATTGATTTTTGCTTCAATGATATCAACACATAATAATACAAATAAAATAAAACAAAATAACATTATTATAGTATCATCCAAATAAATAATTTAAATAATATAACAAGCGAAATTATATTCATTATTAATAACAAAGTTTTACAACTTTAAAATTTATTTATTACAAATTTTTATTTATAACCTAGTACAGAGTTCAATCAATGTTACTAAAAAGTAAATTATTAGAAAGCGACAAAAAAGTCAAGTTGCTCAACTTACCCATGGAAGGAGGAATTGAGCCACTTAATTGATTTCTACCCAAGGATAAATTATGTAGAAATTTCAAGTTTCTTATTTCATTAGGAATACAACCAAAAAGCTTATTTTGACTGAGATATAAAATCTTTAAATTGCTGAGATTACCAATTGAAGGAAGAATAACGCCATTGAGATTATTCATGGACAAAGCTAGTGCAGGCAAAGATGTTAGATTTCCAATGTTCGGAGAAATAGAACCCGAAAGGGAATTATTAAAAAGATACAAAACAGATAATTTAACTAAGTTACATAAAGAAAGAGGGATCGAACCATTGAATTGATTTTCACTCAAGTCTAAATTGAAAAGAAATTTTAAGTTTCCTAACTTATTAGGAATGGGCTCAGAAAGCTCATTTTTATGCAGATATAATATCTTCAAATTACTTAAATTTCCAATTGAAGGAAGAATGACACCACTGATATGATTTGTTTACAATGATAGATAAATGAGAGATTTTAAATTTCCTACGTTTTGAGGAAGAAACTCGGAAAGGGAATTTTCAGAAATATATAGAATAGACAAGTTAATTAAGTTACATAAAAAAAGAGGGATCGAACCATTGAATTCATTTTCACTCAAGTTTAAATTGGAAAGAAACTTTAAATTTCCTATCTCATCAGGAATGGGACCAGAAAGCTCATTTTTATATAGATATAATATCCTTAAATTGCTCATATTTCCAATTAAAGAGGGAATGACACCACTGATATAATTTGTGTAAAATGATATATAAAGAAGAGACTTCAAATTTCCTATGCCTAGAGGAATAGAACCAGAAAGGGAATTGTTAAAAAGACACAGTATCTCCAAAATTAGAAATTGATTTGTTGATAAATCAAGATATTTGAGCTTTGTCAAGTTAGCGACTTGAGGCGGAATGAACCCAAAAATTGAGTTCACACTAAGATCAAGATATGCAAGATGAGAAAACGATGAGAATGAGAATTCATAAAGCGTGCCTTTAAGATTTGTATTTGACAAGTAAATACCAAGAACTCTTCCAACACTATTGCAATGAATTCCAAACCAAGAACATGGGCTGATTTCTGATTTAGAGTGAAAAAAATATTGGTAACATTAATAGGAAGAAGATTCCACGAAGAGAGAGGGGAGAAAGGTTATGATTTTGATGAAGGCTTGCTTTCCAGTTGAGAAGAGTAGAAGCTTCTTTAGTAGAAGCAAAACACACATTAGTAAGTGAAAAATTCAAAATAAGAAATTGGATAAGAAAAACAAGTGGGAAAACTAGAATTTTATTATTAAATGATAATAACTCCATAGAGAAACAAAGATGGAAGCTGACGATGAATTTGTGAAGGCAAAAGCTAAAATGATTATATGCTTCGAAAACAAGCAGATGGAGAGCCCAATTTATAGAAATCACACGAGCAAAGCACCGTATATATAAGATGTAAGAAAAATAAATAACATGTAGATTGCATAAGATTATTGTTTCAAATGAAAAATGTAAGTTAATAATTACTACTCGAATTCTTGTCAAATTACTTTCTCACCTCAATCAACAAATATCATCAATTCTACAAGTCTATGCGTTTAAGTCCAGAAAATAGGTAAACTATTAAAAGCTTTGTGTCCATACACCCAACATTGATGAAGAAATTTAATTAAGACAGGTTTATGTATATTTTAACCTCTATTATAAATCAACTAACAGAAAACCTTTAAACAACTCAAGAAAATTTCAAATTTCTATATATTATTGAAAAATAAATTATATATAATAAAAAAATTATTTTGCTTATGGAGATAAGAATTATATGTCAAAATCATTGAAGAAACACCTTTTAGAATATTGTAAAATTATATTTTTTAAAAAAAATCAATAATTACAAAAAAAAATATATATTAACTTGTTGGAAACGGCATCAATTGAAACTTGATTTCACATTGACTGTATGATCAAAATCGTTGATTTCGCAAAGATTTTCCGGCAAGTCTACAAAGCAATTCATACTTTACAATAGAAAATTTGGTCAGAAATCATCATTGATTTCACATTGATTGTATGATCAATTGGATTTACCATAATTTTTTTATTATATATTTTATTTATTTATAGCCTATATAAACTATCACTCAATGCTGTATTCAAAATCATTTAGAAATATAACTTATTTCTTGAATTCTCAAGGTACAAATGCAAGCTTATTTTTATTACACAATCTTGAGCTTTAGGGAGACTACTAATGTTAATAATGTAATTGATCAAGCAAATCCTTTAATTTGCATAATTAGCTACTTTAATGTAACATTAATTTTATTTCTTAATTTTATTTGATTTTTTAGAGGTAACTTTATCCTGGTCCGTAACATTTCAAACAATGTGATTTTAGTTGACATGTTTAAGATATTAGATAAAAAGGTTCCTAACTTTATTAAAAATCATCACTTTGGTCTAAATTATTTTGTCAATTGTAGCTAGGTCCCTTCACCGAACATTTAGAAATTTTCAATTAATAGTGAGGTGGAATAATTTTTAATTTAACTCTCATAATATTAATAATATTTAATTTAACCCTAAAATTTGTAAAAATTTATCATACCATCCACATGTTAACTTTCATCTTTATTTTTAACAAATAAAAAGATAAAAAATTATAATTTTATATTTCTTTCATCATCATCTTTCTTCTCTATGTCTTTTTCTTTCTTTCTTCTTCTTCTTCCCTATTTCTTCCTCTTCTTATTTTTTTCAATCAAGGAGAAATTGTAATGAGATTAAAACAAATTACAATTAGTTATTTGATAGTCTCAATTTAAACAAAAAGATATACAATAAAGTTAATTTATTCAAAACAAATTAATTTCATAATCTTATAAATCAAAATCAATTTCGTAATCTTGGCAATTGAATCAATTAATTGAAAATTCGAAAAACTAAATTCAAAAATTTTCACTCTATAAACAAACTCTAATTACAATTTCAATATCTCTTAGATCCAAATAAAAAAATTGAGAAGAAAAGATAAGAAGAAGGGGAGAATAAGAAAATAAAGAAGCAATGTAGGAAGACAAGGAGGAAGAAAAGTAGATTTTAAAGTTGAATTAAAAATAGTTAATATTAGTTGAGGTAGATGTCAATTATCCTACCTTACTAACGGTTGAATGCAGATTGAACTTTAGTCAAGGGATTTAAATAAAATTGACCAAAATAATTTGACTTAGACGATGACTTTCAATAAATTTAAAGACTTTTTTTATTTAAATGTTAAACATGCCAATCAACGTGATATTTATTAAAATGTTGAGGACCAAAATAAAATTACTCCTTTCATTTAGTAATAATTTTGTAAAACTTTCATATAAAAGCTTACTTTTATATGCAAATTATTCAAACATACAATATTTATAACAGCCTTGTAGGAAGGATTGAGGAAGAAATTTATTGTTTCACTTTTATACAAAGAACTTAAGTGAGTTTGTTCCATTAAAGGGATGAGAATTATGTGGGTAAAAATTATAATTGATATGTAATTTTGTTTTGTTATATATATATATATATATATATATATTAGAATTTACTAAATTAGGTCAACAAGTCAATGCACAAGACCTCCAAGCTAGACTTGTTAAGCCGAAGAAAATACTAACATGGTTCATGATGCAAATCATTTCAAGAATCACATTGTTTGAATATCTCCAAACCTCTAAATTCACGAATTCAACCACAGCTTCATGTTCTCACAGTTGCTAGTTGTGTTTCAAGTGTGCTTCAACATGTTGTCATATTATAAATAGTTTGACAAATAGAAAAAGTCTGAAAGGACAACAAATGTTATAGAAAAATTAATGCATGCATGCATGCTTGCTCGAGACTGCACTCTCAAGCAGAGCAGAATGCATGCATACATGCTGTGTTCATGCATTCTGCCCCGCTCAAGAGTGCACTCTTAAGCAAGCCTTGCTCGAGACTAGAGTCTAGAGCGGGGTAGAATGCATGCTTACATGCTATGTTCATGCATTCTTCCATTTAGTTGTATATACCGAACATATGACATATTAGCATAAAATATAAAATAATATATTTACATAGTAGACATGCCTGTGAAGTATGTGCGAAGATATTACCGAGTACCGACCATTAGCATATGAAAAAGAAGACTGAACATATTCCATACGCAACCACCAAATAAACTTGTCTTATCAAAACTAATGAAATTTGAAGGCGATCTCACATAAAGTTAATTTAAAATGTTAAGCAAGTCGTACATTGTTAAATAAGTACATAACAACACTGAGTGTCTTTGAACTTGTCCTTGATAATTTGTCTGATGAGCCAAGTTATCGCTTGTCAATATCTATCTTGTAACTCATCATTCTAACAAGTATGTCCTGTGTCCATGCGTATAACTTGAAAATAGGCATCGTAGGCGTTCCTAATTGCTCGAATTTGCCATTTAAAACCCTCCATAATGCACTTTGCTTTAAATTTTTAGGTGGTTGACTTGGAGATTTTGAACTGAAAGTAGTTCTTCAATGCCATCAACCCTAGTTTGTCTCGCAACTTTTAGTTTGTTATGAAAATGTGGCCCATGCACACCGAGGGTGCTACACAGTTATTCGATGAAGTATCACCAACGAGCGTTGTGGGCGATGGGACTGGAGGCAAAAATTGAATGTAGTGGTTCGATGATGATGGAGCTCTCATTGGGCTACTTTCACCTATTGGATTAGGGCATAAAAAATAGCAAAATCTATTTTTTCGTCATCAGCAACATTTATAAATTCCCTATCAGCGGAAAAATCTATACTAGTGAGGTCTGGTTGACAAGTATAATACTGTGAGGGTTGTACAACATTCTAACGGGGCAGAGAAATATCTCCTTCAATGGTGGTTGCATCGTTGTTGTGGACATGTTGCCCATGTTGACCAATAGACAAATCTATGTGTTCAGCCAATAGTGGTTACTCTTCATTTTACATTGATGGATGCAAATGTTTTGTTGTGCTTGTACAAGTATACTGGAATTGCCTATTATGCTGGAATTGTGTTGGGATTGGAGGAACCAGAGGATTTAAATTATTACTTCCCCTTGATGACCTAAACGGGGGAACTGTTTCTCCCGAGGCAGAATATGATTGTCATTTCGTGGCCTTGCCTGTATGGTTTCTCCCACTCATTCTATGGTCAAATATAGTGTACAATATGCCCTCATGCTCGATAATAGTCTAAACTGTTAGAGTTCATAAATACTCTGAATGTGAATTCATTATTAATATTTGCAACAACGAAGGGCACTCCATACTCTTGTATAGTGCCAACAAAGATCGATGTTACCCTAATTTTACACTCAGCAAGATTAATCTCATGTGCTTTGTATACAATTTGCATAAAATTTTCGAATGAAATGTCCCGACCCATACACAATGGCATACTTTCTCTACCAATATATACATCACCACGTTTCAGAGTCTATTCCCATGATCTGTCAAATCAAGTGTTAGTTTTTAACCTTGCAACTATACCGCATCTATGTCACAACATGTTAGTTATTAGTAAAAAATAGAAAAAGGTAAATTCTAAATGACATAGATTTTGTCTTGCTCGAAAGTTAAGTCTCAAGCAACCAAGAATTCTGTCTTGCTCAAGACTCAAACCCCGAACAAGCTTGAATCGAGACTTAACTCTCGAGCAAGACAATAACTGTTGTGTTCTAGTTTCAAGTTCATCAATCCATTCTTCTTCAACTTGTATATTTTTCCATTTTTCTTATATGTCTGTCAAAATCACAGCAAATCTACCAACTTTGACTATCACATTGCACATTTTTACGTAAAATAACATAAAAGAATACACTTTTAACTAACTAAATTGAAAAGATGAAAAATCGAATCTTGCCTTTGTAATCAATCTTGGATTGGTTACAATTATTATTTGCCATAATGTATAACAATAACAAGGTTAATGGACGTTTTGGGTTGGGTGTTAGAAATTATGTTTTGTTTTGTTTTAGAGAGAAATTCGGTCGAACCAAGGAAGAGAAAAACAAAAAACAAAATGTAGACTTAAAGGAAGAGACGCGGGTAATTTGGTCCAACAACAATGAGAGTGTTTAATTTTGAATGGAAATGTTTTAAATGGTCAAATTTGATTTCAGGGAGGAAATAGTGGTCATTTTCACTTAAATCCCTAGAAAATATGATACATTTGATTTTGCGGGGATTTGTGTATACACTTCAAGTTCACATGGCTTGTGCTGATTTAATAACTTGCAAGACAACTCACAAATAGTGTTCTGCCACCTAGAAGCATGAGAAGCACCTCAATTCATGCGCTAAAATATGATAAATTTAATTCACATCCTTTGTAAAAAAAAATTATTACAAAATTAGGTAAACTAAAGTCAAGAATCTTGGTAAATTCGTTAATCTTTAGAGGCAGTGTGTTCAATTTCTATCAACGTGGCTACTAAGAATTCTCACATACTATTGGCCTTTCCTAGGAATAGTTTGGTAGAAAATTCTTCTCTAATGAACGCAATCTCTTCAGATGCTGGGCATACTACAACCATAGGTTATCTTCTCAGTAAAATTCTAGTGGATTCCTAGCAAAATACCAATAGATTCCTACTTAAATACTAGTAGATTTGTAATATTAAAAAATATGTATACATTATTCGCAAGCATTTTAGCTGTTAATATAAGGTGTAAAAAAAAACTTTGATGCTAAAAGCATGTTCTTTACAAAAATAAAAAACACAATTGTGTTTTTTGTTTCTAAAATGAAAAAAACACTATTACAGATTTATTATTAACCATTCTTTTTTAATTGTAAAGTTTGATTTCTTATAAATTGAGTTATTTTCTACTCTTTAAAATTTCTACCTTCTTTTCTCTTAATCTATCGTTTGGGTTGCTACCTTCATGTGAACAAGTAAATAGAAAATTATGCTTTTGGATATTACATGTTTAAAAACTAGAATCAAACCGAACTGAATAAAAACTAAAATATAATCGAACCCATCAGTTCTGATCCAATTTAATTCAATTTTTTGAGTTTTAAGTTTTTTGGCTCAGCTCAAAAAAGGAACTCAAACACTAAAAGTCCGTTGTTTTCAAAAATAGAAAACACAACTAAGTTTTTGTTTCAAAAATGAAAAAAAATTGGTTGATATTTATTATGAACCGTTAATGAAATAAAAATAAAATAAAATAAAATATGAATTTTAAAAATATCCAATAATAATTTATATTTTAAAACTATCCAAAACTTTAGCAAACAGTCAATTTTACTCTCATCAAAACATCCCAATTCTTTTTTACCTTTACCCAAATTCTTCTAAAACCAATTTTTTCTAAAATCCTAATTTTTTTCCTAAATCAAATTTTCCTCAAATCAACCTAAAGTTTTTTCCCAAATCAATTATCTTTCAAATCAGACTTATAATTGAAATTGAGCAAACCCTCAAATCAACCCAGCAGTAGTGATAAATAATGATGGTTAATTTTTATTGTAATCCTGAATTTCTGAAAAGTTGTGGATGTAAGTAGAGATTAGATTGATTTTGGGTTGGTTTGTGGAGTTTTGATTGCATAATTTATTGGGAATTGAATAATATTTGACAAAAAGGCCAAAACCAGTTGATGTAGGCAAGCCAAAAACACCTACATGCCGACCATCCCATTTTGCTTTTTTTTTTTTGTTCCATGAAATCTCCATAAAAAATTATCAATCCAAACCCCACCAACCACCAAATCCACCAAACTTAAACCATATTACTTTTTCTTCAACAATCCAAATATAAAATTCCAAAACCAACCCACATCCAAATTCAACTCAAAAATTTCAAGATTACAATCTAATTTAATGTAAAAAATAACCTACCTTCTCTTAAGGCCCGTCAAAATGCATCACCACTATCATGAAGATGTGTCTATACTACCTAGAGTGTCATCGCCATTGTGAATGAGTGAAAGCATTTCCTCAATTTCAATTATGGTTGATTTGAACAAAAATAATTAGGGTTGATTTTGAGGAAAATTGATTTGGAAGAAATAATTAGGGTTTTAAAAAAAATTAATTCAGAGAAGAAAATTGTGTAAAAGGTAAAAGAGGTTAGGGATATTTTGATGAGGGGTAAAATCGTCTGTTTATTAAATTCTTGGATAGTTTTAAAAAGAGTTATTATTATCACACATCTCCCCTAAGATTTAGTGTAATACCACCTACAAAATATCTTTCTAAAAATTACCATTGACCTCCCCTATCGTTACAAGTGGTTACAACCATTTGAAAGAAGTAAAGTGCAAAAACATAAGTTCATATATCATTTTAAATTCAAATTAAGGCAATAACATTTCCATCTCGAACTTTAGAAAACAACAATTTAAGATTTAATTTGTCTAATTTTAATAAGTCAATCCCTATTATTATACAGAAAAAGACAAAAATAAAAATTGATCCTAAAGATTTTATTTTTTTTCCGATTAATATATCATATTAATAAATTAATTAAAAAATTAATGTCATCCTAAAATATATATTTAATAATATAAAATTTTTGATTCAATAATTATAATAATTCATAAAATTGTAAAAACTTAATAAAAATAAAAAGTTCGTCCAATTAAAATAAAATATGAAAGTCTAAAGTTTAAAAATTTAATTAACAAGGAAATAAACAATACAAACTAAGTTTTTAAGCAAATAAATGTGATAAATTGTAACTTATGAATGATAATATGCACATATAGACTTACAGTATTCTCAAAAATCAATTGACCTGATTAATTATTTTAAAAATTGAAGGTAAAATTTAATATATCTCATATATATAATTGTCAAATTTAGAATTAATTAAAACTTTTTGATAGTGTTTCTGGCAGTATTAAAATTTAGAATACATTACTTGGGCCTTAGAATAGAGATAGAAATTAATAATAAGATTAAGACTTAAGACATGACTTAAAATTTATTATATTTTTACATTTATCATATTTTACATCAAAATAGAATGCAAACAAATATTTTAAGTGAGGCTAGCAAATGTGCAATTGTATAGAATTTTATTAATAGTTTAAATAATAGTAAAGTTGGCAGGATTTCAATCATTGACCCCAGCCTTGTCCCTGCTTGGGCTAGGGCATTCCCATCGCCGATTTGGCCGAATTGAGGAAAACCTCTTGTGATTAGGATTAGAATTATACAATTCTAATTATAATATAAATTAACACTTTATCTTAATTTAAAGATAAACGTTTTATCACTTAAGATAAAACTTATCTTTTAACTCCTTGTTTATTTATAAATAAATAATTAATTATCTTAGATAATTAACTTAATCATTTAGGTAAATACAATAATATTTATTATATAAACAAATATTACTCCAGAATAATTGGGCCAACTAGGTCAACCTAACATGAGCACCCCATTGGGTCTAGTCCAAGTCCAATAAATAAAAATAATGCCAAAAGTTAATAAAACAATAAAAATAAAAAATCTTGTGCATAATATTAACAACCATCCAAATAATTCAAGTTTACAAAACCATTCTAACTTGCAATGCATAATAAGTGATTATGAGAAGAAGATGGAGAAATGGGAGTAGCTTATTTTGTTTTTAGATATAGGGTTTTCTCTTCATATATATTTACAAAATAATTATTATTAACTTAAATGTAGGGTTTTTCTCTTTATAAATATTTATATAAAATATTACAGTTAAAAATTTTGTTAAAACAAAATATCAATTTTGGTTGATACAAGTGTTATAATTTATTTATTAACCTATATAAATGAAAAAATAAATAAGCGTAGTAGTAAATTTTTGATTTGATTTTTAATAAAATCGACAAAAATTAGAGAAAATTATTAAATTAATTTTAGAAATTTTTAATCTGATAAGTTCACAAAAAAAAATATTTTAAGGCCGATTGTGAGAGAAGGTGAGGGATTTTTTTAAGATATAGAATTTTCTTTTTTTTATATATATAATTAAGATTTTAAGATTTAAAAAAAATAATCATATTATGTGAAAGACCTAATTGATTAAATTAAAAAAATTTATAAACCTTTTAAAAGAACTTAATTGACTAATATAAAAATATAAAACTTATACAATTATTTATTAAATAATAGAGATATAATTGTAATTTACCAAAACAAATTTCAAATTTTTCAGGAATCACAGACGGGTCAGGGAAAGGGGGCCATCCCTGTCCTCGACCCGTTTTCAAATGGGGATGAAAAAATTCCCTGAACCTGACTCCGCAGGAATTTTTGTCCTCCGTAAATAGTAGGGATTAATTTGTTAAAATTGAACGAACTATGTTGTTACTTCTTCAAAATAGAGGGACTAAAATATTATTACACCATTCGAGTTGTTAGAGATAAATTTATAATTACATAAATTTGTCTTAAACGACAGTAACGGCTGCTGACAATGGGGAAGTTAGTGATACATTTTGAAAAGATACTCTTTTAGGTAATATTATGCCAAACCTCAGGGGCCATATGTGGTAAAGTTTTGAAATTTTTTTTTGACCGTTAGAGCTAATTCCTTAGAAATTGACATTGCTTTCCACTCTTCGTCACTTCGCTTTCTTTTGTCTCGAAACGCTGATATTTGAATTTTCTTGTTAATCTACCGGCCGGCGAACAGGTAATAAAAAATTATGCTCTTGGATTTTGCATTTTCATTATTTGAATCCTATGTTTCTTCAAATTGTTCTTTTCCTCATTATTTTCGTTTGCATTATCAAGATAATATTGTTGTTTCTTCTCAAATAATCTCATCTTTTATGGGAATGGAAACACTCATTTTAATTTTGTAATTTTGTAATCTCCGTTTCATGGCAACAATGAGGAGCTCATTTTCTTTTTTCTTTGAATTGTGTAATTCTAATTTGTTTGAAACCCATTTCTCGCTTTTCTTTTCTTGAATTTTTTTTTAATTTTAATTTATTTGAAATCCATTTCTCGTTTACATAATTTTGTCGGATTTTCTGGGTTTTCTTTTGATTGAGTAGCTGACGTTGATGAATTTGACGAAACTCCTCTTTATGGAAAACTGGCAAAAGTGTTTCTTTCTTTTTTTTTTCTTTTTTTATTTGTTTGAAATCAATTTCTCGTTGAGATAATTTTGTTGAATTTTTTTGGGTTTTCTTGTGATTGAGAAGAAGAGTGATCTCCTCTTTATGGGAAACTGGAAAAATGAGGAATTTCTCTGTTTTTTTTTTTAATTTTTATTTGTTTGAAATCAGTTTCTCGTTGAGATAATTTTGTTGAATTTTCTGGTTTTACTATGATTTAGAGGAAGAGTAACTGGCCAATTGAGAAGTTACTCTTTCTTTTTTCTTAAAATTTTTTTTTTGCTTGAAATCAACTTCTTGTTGAGATAATTTTGTTGAATTTTCTAGGTTTTTTTCCAAATACTTTATATGATTGAGAAGCCGTTGTTCATGAATTAGTCAAAATAGTGATTCCTTTTTATGGGAAATTGGCAACTGTGTGTAGTTGTTTCTAATTTTGTTATTTTTATTTTTCTGAAATCCATCTCTGTTGAGGTACCTTTTTGTTGAATTTTCTGAGTTTTTCTAATTCTTGTTTGATTGAGCAATTATGTTGAGGTACTTTTTGGTTCAATTTTCTGAGTTTTCTTTTCAATCCTTGTTTGATTGATAAGCTGTTGTGTGATAAATTAGGCAAAACAAAATAAATTGTTACTGTGTTGAAATTGTTTTATGAGAAATGGGGAAGAGTTTTTGTTTTAATTATGTAAGTTTTTGTTTATTTCAGACCCGGTGAACATATTTGCTGGTTGTTATTGGAAACATCATATATGTTAATTGTAGCTATTTATGTAATTTCCATTGTTTTTTTATGGTTCTGATTTAAACGCACTCCACATTTCATGCATCATATATGAAATATTTTGTGCCTTTCTCTGGCCTGTCCTGCCCTGCAGGGTGTGGTTTACAGTACGTTCAGTTATTAGGTAACAGGGTTTGGACTATGTTTTCTTATTAGGTATATATGTTCATACTTTTTATTTGTTCTGCCACTGTTAATGAAATTTCAGTATTAATATATTTTTTTTTTTTTTTGAAATGTAGACCTAGAATTGCTTGGTAATTTTACATTCATTGTTCATAACAGTCAAGATAGTGTTTGGTTTCAATCGGTGATATTCAACTCTCTGTGTTGTGTAGTGTATGGGGAATTGCCTTTTTCTCTTGTTCTGTCAACTCTGCTTTGTAGAACTCTTGGCATGTAATTGAATTGGATGTTCTGCTTCTCATCGTCAAGGTTAATGGAATAAAATAGAGAGAAAATTCATAAGAAAATTTAGTGCAATCAGCTTACAGTTGTTCTAGTTGCTCCGTACATTTCATGAATGATTATTATTAAACTCTGTTGAGTTCAGTACACATCTTTTCCTTTTTCTTTTTACGGGGAAAGATTCGATATGGAATCCCAACTTCTAGTTCTGGTCCCAACTGTAACTGTTCACTAGTTACAGTTTTTTGGTTCGGGTTACATGAGATCTGGGATAATTATGATGCTTTCTGTACCAGAATTGTTAATGCTCATATCAGGATTTTTTGGCTTGGTCAGAGAAACTCTAATGAGCAATAATTGGTTTTGTAGGATGCGTGCAATCTTTGACTTCTGGTCGAGGAGTTAGATATAATTGTCACTGATTTTAATTTATCTAATCTACTGCTATTATCTTTTATAGTTTAATATATAGCCTGTGGATTTGATGAACTGCAATTCTCAAGAGTGGTTTCCAGTAGTGGTGTTTGGATGATACAAAGAAGTTTCTTGTGTTGTGCAGATCTGTGATAATCATAGCAAATAGATTATACTTCCCATTATGAATACCATATAATTATTGCTTATTGATTTTGAGTTATCTAATATAGCCTGGTGGATTTGATGAACTGCATTCTCAAGAGTGGTAGTTTAGATGTTACAGTGAAGTTTCCTGTGTTGTCCAAGTCCGTGGTAATCATGATTATAAAAGCAAATAGCTGGGATATATCGCATTTACATTATATATACATGTGTATTCTGCTATGATGGATTGTGTTTGCAAGTGCTTGTTGTGTTTAACTTCTTTGGGCATATTTTCTGTAACTAGTGGACAGTTTGGAAATCTGAAGTTTTTAGATTATCACTGAATTACATATCACATTACATATCCTTAGCTTGCTTTAATTTGTGAAAAGTCCTTTAGCTTTAACTTCTTTGGACATGTTCTCTGTGCTTTGGGAAATCTGATGTTGCTACCGTGATTCCTGGGCCTTTCCATTATGTAATTTATGTTTGTCCCTTTCTTTTCTTGCTTTCATGTAGCTTTTACGCATTATCTTTTTTTTTTTCAACTTAATTTCTAGTTGTTCTGTAACTTCTCGGGCATGCATGCTCTTCCTAACTAGTGAAAAGTTTCCAAATCTGAAGTTTGCTTATTGTGGTGCCAGTATCTGAAATTGTGTAATGGGATGCCAGTGTCTGAAATTGTGCCAATGTTAGAAGAATGTTTTTAGATTATCACTGAAACCTATACGTCTACTTATAATATCATCATCCAGTTGGGTGGTTATCACCTTTTGTGGAAACTTTTTGGCTAAGTTGACCCTTTTCTAGGATGTTATTTGCCTTGCATTTTCTAAATAGTTTTGTTCTTGGTTGCCAAGCAATTGCATTTGAAAATGGGTATCAAGCTACTAGTTGAAAAATGTATATTATTATTTACGCTAATCTTACATATTTGAAAAATGTTTGTGATATCTGAAGTGCATTCATTATTATTTATCCTTAGCTTGCAGTTTAAAAAATGTTGTGATTGGTTGCCAAAGAATTGCCTGGTTCATAGTGTGAAAATGGGGCATAAGAGCTAATGGTTGTAAAATGTGAAGAACATTTACCCCTTGGCCTGTGTTTTTGAAATATGTTTGTGATTGGTTGTGAAGCGATTGCCTAGCTTATCATGTGAAAATGAGGGCACGAAGTGAGTACCTGAAAAATGTGAAGTGCATTTCATAATTGTATATATTTAACTTTGGCTTGTTTTTTAACAGATTTTTAGATTGGCTGCGCCCTAAATTTGTGTTGCTCTTAGATGTTAGAAGAGCATTTTCAGTCAAATTTGTTCTTGCTATTCCTTTGGTTGACTTTTCCCTGCATGTCCTGCCTTGCAGGATTTGGTTTACAGTGCTTCTGATTAGTAGGTAACAGAGTTCGGACTATGTTCATACTTTTTGTTTTCTCAACCAGTGTTAATGAATTTTCAGAACTTGTATAATTGTTTAATGTGGTCTTAGAATTGGTTGTTTTGGTTTCAGTTGGTGATATTCTTCAACTCTGTTGAGGTAGTGTGTGGGGAATTCCCTTTTTTCTGTCAGACGTTTTAATCTGGTGGGGATTGTTCTTTTGTTTTATTGTTAGGGATGTTCTTTGATGTTTCCAACTCATTGAATGTAGATGATGCTGCTATAGGCAGCCAGGCAAGTGATGCTACTACTTTAAGTCACTCGTACTTCTTCCCATGATGGCATATGTACATATATATATATATATATATATATATTATTGGCAGTATACTCTTACTGGAGTCCAGGTAGCCCCTCCTTTCAGGAATTGGGATGAGGAGTTCCCTTGCCTGTCAGCTATTAATAGTTTCCTATAGTTAATTTTAATACAGCCTGGTAGATTTGATGAAATACTTACATACAGTGAAGTGTTTCTTTTCCTGTGTTGTTGTCCAAATCTGTGATAAACATAGTTATTATAAAAGAAAGATATGTTTATGGGGATTTTAATTAAGCAAGTAGCTGGGATACGATAGGATGGATTGTGCTCATAAAAGTTGCTGGATGGGATACGATGGATTATGCTTGTAAAAGTGCTGCTTGTGTTGTGTTCAACTTCTCCAGGCATGCATGTTTTCTGTAACTAGTGAATACTTTGGAAATCTGATGTTTTGTGTGTGTAATTTCTATCTGTTATTGAATTATGAAGTGATGAGACGTTATTTGGATTGTTCTTGCAAGTCCTTTCTAGCTTTTAACTTCTTCTAATTCGGACATTTTCCTCTGTGATCTTGGAAATGTGATTATGTATGCGTGTCTTTTTTCTTTTCTTTGTTTACTTATTACACAAAAGCTTTTGTGTGCTTTTTTCCTTTCTTTGTTTACTTAGTAGTTTGTAGTTGTTGTTTCTCATGTGTGTTGATTTTGAATATTTGGATATATTTGTTTATTTATTTATTTATATTAATTAATTATGTTTTCTGGATTTGGATTTATATTTATTTGTTTACTTATTTATTTACTGGGTAAGATTTTCTTTTCTTCTGGGCATGCTTGAAATACCCATCCATCTTCCCACAACAGCAATAGAATGTTGGATGATAATAATATTATAATAATGCATGAACGTGCTAGATTAATTAATAATAATTAATTAATTAATATTTAAATTTCTTGATTTTGGAAATTTCCATTTCGCGTAGCAAAATATTCACAACTTGTTCAACGAACACATAGACAATTAATTAATTAATTAACCTTGCAAATTCTTAATGCAAAATTTTTTTCTCTTCTCTCTCTTTTTTACAAGTTGGCTAATTTAATAATATGTTCAACAGATTCGGGTTATTTATTTTATTTTAATTATGAGATTTAAGTGCAACACTTCTGTAATTTTGATAATCCTTCAGAAAATAATTTTGATTAACAATAATTTAGCTTAACGTATATAATTTTGATTAACAGTATATGTGGATTGTATGATTTTATAACAAAATCGACTTGATGATCATATCGTCGACATAGATCTCTATAGTCTTATTGATTTATTCTTTGAAGAGCTTATTTACCAAGCGTTGATATGTGGCCCTTGCATTCTTCAAGTTGAAGGATATTACCGTGTAGCAGTAAAGTCTCTTATTCGTGATGAAGGAGGTCCCCTCCTCATTTGGGCATACGTTTTCACCTAGTTGTAAGCAAAAAAGGCATTTATAAAGTTAAGCAATTCATGACTAACTATGGCATCAATTAGCCGATCTACCCCAGGTAGTGAAAAGCTGTCCTTAGGGCACGCTTTGTTTAAGTCGGTAAAATCTCGTTTGGTTTCTTTACCAACACAATGTTGGAAACCCATTCCAAATACTTCGTAGATGACTCGGCTTGTTAGTTTGTCAACTTCTCCTTCAATTGCGTTGTAACGTTCTTAGTTAAAAGCTCATCGCTTTTGGCGAATTGGTTGACAAGCGGGGTCTATATTAAGTCGGTGAGAGATGATGGTGGGATCAATACCCATCATATCGCTGTGACTCCAAGTGAACACATCCAACTACTCAATGAGAAACTCTACCAGGGATGTCTTGACATCTGAGGTAAGTTGGAATCCCACTTTAACTATCCTGGTCGGATCATCTTGGCTGACCTGAACTGCTTCCAACTTTTTTACAAGCTCACTCGTCGTTCACAACGATAGCACTTTCTTAACCGAGGTGGCATAGCACTTTCTTATAGCTAGTTAATCCTCTTTGACAACCCTGACTTGGTCCCCTACGGGAAACTTTAGCTTTAAGTGTGGTATGTGGAGATGACTTGTTTAGTTGTCATAAGAAATGGTCTTCCCAAGATTACATTGTAGGAGTTTGGGCGCTCACCAACTATGAAATCAACCATGGTGATTAGCTGTGCAAGGTTTTCTCCAATAGTTACTAGTAACGCGATGCTGCCATACAGCATCAACTAGTCTTCAGTGAACCCGCTCAGGGGGGTTATAACCTACTGCATCCTTGCTGAACTCAAGGCTAGCTTGTTAAACTCTTCTTTGAACAACATATCCACCGAGCTCTGGGTATCGATAAGGATGTGAGCTATGTATTTACTAGCAATCCTCATCGTGGTGACCAAGGTGTCATCATGAGGGTACATCATATCCTGAGTGTCCTTTTCAGTGAACATGATAGGTGCGGAGGCCACTCTAGGTAGCTTTAAAGTTCTCTTCGTGAAGTAAACTTCTTGATGGTGTTGGGCCTGAGTAGAACTTCTAGCATAAGCTTTCTTTACCCAATTGGAGTCCCCTAGTAAGGTGGGTCCTCTTGAGATCGTATTGACAAAATCTCGAGCCCTTGGTCACCTGAGGTCCAGATTGTTCTCAGTCCCCTCTTAAGCTTTCTCCTATATGCCTGACCCCTTGATCTTTCCTCCTCACCTTGAGAAAGAATTCTTTCAAATATCCATTGTTGATCAAATTCTGAATCTGCTCTCTTAGATTGTGTCCACAATCTGCTCTATTGTGTCCATAATCTTCATAAAATTCACAATACTTCTTAGGATTCCTTTTAGAAGGTGGAGTGGTCAACTTGGGCGACTTTGTTAAGAGGCCTTTGCTCTTTATGTAAAACACTTGTTCTTTAGACACATTCAACATATGGTAGGTTTGTACAATGGCGGATACTCTTCTTGGTGGATAAGTCACTTCCCTTGGCGATCACAGAGGCTGGGGCCGTACTACCTTTGGTCCCGACTGAGGTGGGTGCTTGTAAAACAAAGGCTTTCTTATTGACGTGGGATGGATCCTTGCTGAGGAAGGACGGGCTTGAGGGCCTAGCATCCTGTTTTTTCTTCTCCTTCCCTCTTTCACTAAGATCCTTAGCCTTTTCTCTCTCCCTTTTTATATTGCGTTTCTCTTCAATGGCTATTTGCTTTATGGCACAATTGTAGGCCTCCCAATATGAAGCGGGCAGTGCCAAAAATTCCTCAAAGTTTTTGGTTCTTCGTAGACACCCATTTGCATCACCTCATCATGGTAACGCTTTACATACTCATGTAACGGCTCTTGCCCTTTTTGTTTAATGTATTGGAAAGAGAAGGGATCTTGGTCGGCAGTTTAGCCCCTTAGAAATGGCGAACAAACTTACTGGCGAAGGTAATAAAGTCTCTTATCCTCCATGACTGAAGCTTCTTGTACCACGTTCTTACTAGCCTACTTAAGGTAGTCGGAAACACTTTGCACATTATCTTATTGGGCACTCCTTGAACCAACATGAAATTTTGAAAAATTGCTACGTGGGCTATCGGTCGGACTGCCCATTGTAAGTGTCAAGCTGTGGCATCTTGAACTTCCCAGGCAAGGTAGCATTTTTCACCTAGTCAGCAAGGGGTGCACTGAAGTGCACTGAAGTTGCCTAGAATATCAAGTGAACTAGGCTGCCCCCTACTTGCTTTTAGTTGCTTTTAGGGTATTACCTTCTCTTTGGCGTCTTGCCATCAAGAAGTACCTCAAGTCACCATGCACAAGTCTTTCAAGCTGGTTCCTTACTTCCTCAGGCTAGTTGCTGACCGTCGAACGACGATTACTGCGGTGACTTCTAGGTGGTTCTCAAACACTAGTCCACAATTGGGATGGTCATGGTAGAGCACGTTGCTGGCTATTTGTGGTCAGTTCCACTTGAATAGGGCTGCTCCTAGGCTGACTTCCCAATCGGTTTGCTAAATTTTGAGATGGTGGT